>CAUYQV010154244.1:0-21719 GCA_963574575.1 Galagoides demidoff | reverse complement strand
GGGTGGGGGAATGGCAGTAGTAGTATAGGGTATGTAAGCAACCAGATCAGTCTTAGTTCGGCCCCACCAGAGTAGCTGGGGGGAGTGGAGGTCTCCTTCACCGTGGCCTGTTCAACATGTACAGTACTAGCAAGCCGATCTATTCCCTCCCAGCCTGGGAGCCAGAGTGGGGAACTCCTCCACCTCCATCTGTGGGACGCACGTGGCTCTAACAAACAGTTCTTGGCCCGCCCAGAGCACTAGACTCTTCCACCACCTCATGCAGGGCACGCGTGGCTCTAGCAAGCAATTCTGGGCCCACCCAGCACAGGTGCCTGGAGCAGGGAACTCCTTTGCCTGGCCCCCATGGGGGGTGTGTGTCTCTAGAAGGCTGTTTGGGCTCTGCCTGGAATGGAGGACTCCTCCGCCACTGCCCTCAGGACACCTGTGGCACTAGCTAGCAGTTCTGGGCCCACCCAGAGCCCTGGAGCAGAGATCTCCTGGGCCGCCTGTGGGGTGCAGGGCTCTAGCAAACAGTTCTGGGTCCTCCCAGAGTGGGGGACTCCTCTGCCACTGCCTGCGGGGTGTGCGAGTCTATAGCAAGTAGTTCTGTGCCTGCCCAGAGCATGGGAAATCCTCTGTGGCCAGCCCACAGGAGGTGTGCAGCTCTAGCAAGCAGTTCTGGGCCCACCCAGAGCCCTGGAGCAGGGTTCTACTCTGCTGCCTGTGGGGTGCGCAGCTCTAGCAAGCAGTTCTGGGCCCTCCCAGAGTGGGGGACTCATCTGCTGCCACCTGTGGGGGTGTGCAGGGCTCTAGCAAGTGATTCTGGACCTTCCCAGAGCCCTGGGGTGTGTGGCTCTAGCAAGCAGTTCTGGGTCCTCGCAGAGTGGGGGACTCATCCACTGCAACCTGTGGGGGTGCGCTAGGCTCTAGCAAGTACTTCTGTGGCTGCCCCGGGCAGGGGAAATCCCCTCCGGCCACCTGCCACCTGCGGGAGGCTTGCAGCTCTAGTAACCAGTTCTGGACCAGCCCAGAGCCCTGGGGTGGGCTTCTTCTCTGCCGCCTGTGGGGTGCGTGGCTCTAGCAAGCAGTTCTGGGTCCTACCAGAGTGGGGGACTCATCCACCACCACCCACTGCCCACAGGAGGCTTGTGGCTCTAGCAATCAGTTCTGGATCTGCCCAGAGCCCTGGGGTGGGGTGCTTCTCTGCCACCTGTGGGGTGCGTGGCTCTAGCAAGCAGTTCTGGGCCCTCCCAGAGTGGGGAACTCATCTGCCACCACCAGTGGGGGTGTGCTATGTTCTAGAAAGTACTTCTGTGGCTGCCCAGAGCAGGGGAACTCCACTCTGGCCACCCGCCGCCTGCGGGAGGCTTGCAGCTCTAGCAACCAGTTCTGGACCTACCCAGAGCCCTGGGGCGGGGTGCTTCTCTGCTGCCTGTGGGGTGCGTGGTTCTAGCAAGCAGTTCTGGGTCCTCCCAAAGTGGGGGATTCGTCCGCCACCACCCGCGGGGGGGTGGGGGTGTGCGCCAGGCTCTATGTGGCTGCCCTGCGCAGGGGGCTTCTCTGCAGCCACCCGCCACCCGCGGGAGGCGGGCAGCTCTAGCAAGCAGTTCTGGGGCCTGCTTTGTACCTGTATTTTATGTTCTTAAATGATCTTCCTTGGATTTATAGCTTGCCAAACTTCTTTCTGAGCTCACCTCCCCGTCTTTGGCTTCATAGATTCTGATTCCAACCAGTTTTTCTTCCTTTGCTCAGGAGCCTCTGACCAGGTTTGTTACCAGTTGGCCATCTTCCCAGAATCCCCCTATACTCATTTCTTAATAGTTTTGAAATGTATCATTGCATCATACACATTAGGTAAGTCCCCGCAAAATACCTTCCCTCCTCCCATGTCTCCTCTCCCTTCCCTTCTCTCTCCTCTTCCCTTCTACATCCTGGACTACAGTTATGTTTTACCATTCATATGAATGTGTAGGAGATTATATATTGATTTCATAGTAGTATTGGGTACAGTGGCTAACATCTATAATCCTAGCAATCTGGGAGGCCGAGGTGGGTGGATTGATGGGGTTCATGAGTTCAAGACCTTCTCTCATTTTAAGGAATCACCTAAACCTTTGTTGCTGGCTGCTTCACAGACTTGATTGAGAATTCCTGGCTTGTTTGCACTGCCTGGATCTATAAAAAGGCTCTTACCCTAGGTTTAAAAAAAAATGGAGTTGACTTGGAATGGGCTTGAGGAGAAACCCCTTTTGAGAAAGGGGTTCATTTCTCCAAAAACCTGAAGGGTTTGATATGGGACATGAACTTTATTAATTGAGATATTAGGAGAAAAACAACTTGGAATATAGATTATATCCCCCCCAACATTTTTCTCCTACTTGTCTCAATTGGCAAGCTCATATTTTTTAGTGGGTCGGAGGTCATTACTTTACAATTTCTTCTTATTCAATATTTGAGGCCTATCCTTAAGAGGACATAAAAAGATAATAATTGAATATCTAAAAAATGATAAAGCTAAAGTTTGAGCCTAGATGATAAAATGCAGAAATTGCCCTTGTGCTAGACTCTCTCAGGCATACAGTGATCATAATTTGGCTCAATATTTATAGTTTTCCTGAAAGAATGCATAATGACTATTCATTTTTTAATTTAAATTAATTTATGTGATATTCCTTGGTAAAATACAGAAAAATGTAGGAGACAAAAGTAAAAAGAGTATGTAAATTTTAAAAAAGGATGAACATTAACATTTTATTTTAGGTATTTTTTTTATCTATATCATTTCTAGTCTATATTCTATATGTGGTTAAAATCATATAATGTATAATTTTCTAACATACATTTTCACTAAACATTATTTCAAAAATGTTTCTATGCCAATGAAAGCCTGCATAAAATAATTTCTATAAAGCATTCTACTTTCCTAAATCAATATTAATAAGGGTTAATCAACTATAGAAGACACACATAATGCATGCCACTGAAAATCTTCTGAGAAATATATTTTAAATATGCAATATAATCACACATAAGCATGAGACTGACATTAAAAACAAACAAATAAAAAAAACCCCAAACCACATACTAAGCTATTTAACTGTTTGAAAGATCTTCATTTCCTAGCATGCGCTCGAATGTTTTCTCATGTGAAAACACTAGAAAAATGTCCCTTCCCTGCAGAGTGACAGGATTTGGTTTATACCTTTCAAATTCTTAACACTGCCGCCTTACCTTTGTGGATTTCTGAACCTATATTGTGCTAAATAAAAATAAAGGCTATCCAGTTCAAGATCAATGGCAAGCTATCTACTAATCCAACAAATATTTTTAACTACTCTACTGTGGAGTAGTTCCTATGGTTGACATTAGCATTGGAAGAGAAAAAAAAAACACCTATAATAGCTGTACTTATGTTGCATTTACTTTGTGTCTGGTACAAGGATAAATGCTTCACACTTGTGTTAACTAAATTCTAACAAAACCATAAACGTTTAGCTACTGTGATGCAATACATCTAGATAGTAGGGGCCCATAGATATATAAAAAGTTATAAACATTCACTTCCTAAAAATAAATTATCTTCTTATACCATTCACTAGCCTGTAGAGTACATGTGAGTATAAGTATGCAAAATAAATTGATTTAATTAAGCCCCATTTCTTGATGTTTAGGTATTTTCTATTTTATAATGATATTTGATAAAGAATGCTATGATGAAAAAGCCTGTACTTAAAGTTTTAACATTTTCCTAATTTTGTATTTGTGTCTGGGTCTCTCAAAGTGGGGTGTACATTGAAGGGACTACAATAATGTGCTCACGTGCTCTCAAAGACAAAGGAGATGTATGTTGTATTTAATGAAGTTTAATTTAACTCAAATGTTTAGAAGAAAGTTAAATATTCAAAAATGTATTCCCTTCACTTAAAAAGTATTTATTGAGTGCCTATTATATTTTAGGAATTGCTCTAGATACCAAGTGAGTCGGATATGTTTTATATGAACTTCATGTTCTCTGGGCTTCTTATGACTCTTGGGTTTCCTTCTTACATTTTTTTGTTACAGTGCCTTCTCTTCCATATAATTACAACCTTTGAAATAACTTACCTTTTATTTCCAAATGCACCAAATCAAATAAATAAATCTAGTATCTTCATGTCAGTGTTTGCATCATCTATTATAGGGTGAAAATTCAAGTAAGAAAAGTACAATGTGCTGTTAAGAACTAGAAATTCTATCTAGCAGGACATATGGCTCTGTTACATCTGCAGCACGTCCAGAGAGGAGATGGGAGATCATTCTTCTCTAGCATCATACACTTAGTGAGAGGTGCTGGTCTCCTGGGTTAAATGCACTGTAATGTTAGATTCACCTGTCCATCTAAGAGGTCCAAAAGGCTATCTTTGTAAGTCACTGAACTTGCCACTGTGTACAGTAGTTTTTAAAAAATTTTGATTACAGAAAATTAAAATGTGACACTCATGAATGCATTCAAATTATGTCATAATTACACTCAATCAAATGTTATTTACAAACATCATTAAATCATACCTTGGTCTATTTTGCAACTCAGTGAATTCTCAGATATCATAAAATTACAAAATTTTCTAGTTTGTGTATTTTGGTGCTATTCTTCATTTAGTTAAAAAAATTTAATTGAAATATGAAATGCAAACACAGAAGTGTGGAGCTCAGTGAATTTTCAAACACTGAAAACAAGCACCTAATGGATATTCAGATCAAGCTACAAAACATAGCACAAATTGAACTCAAGAACAAATTCTTCCCTTGCCTGCAAAATTTCTTCCTGTCATGAATCTATCAAAAGAGTCATTCCTGGGGTTCAGAGGGGAAAATGACTGCCCACGCTCCACAGGCTCCCTGTTTTGGCATTTTAGGCTATCTAGCCCGAGTTATTTTTCAATTCTCTGATGCTTATAAAAACACATTTGCCCAGGTTTTCCAGTCATTGGCATCAGGACCCTTAGCCTACCATAAACTATACTACCTGGTATTCTAAACTCTCAGTCTTTATTTTCTTTGAAGATAATACTCCAATATTAATATACTATCAACTTGCGATTTCAATACAGAGTAGGCAAAATCAATCTAAAAGTTGTTGGATAGTAAAATGTGTATTTTATTACTGAGTAATCGGAAATAAAACTAAATGAGCATTACATACCTTTGGATAGAAAAGTGTAAGAAATAATTGCATAAGTCTATTACATAGTACCTATTTTTAAAATCAAATTATAAACTTTTTTTTGGAGGGGGAAGAGTCTCACTTTGTTGTCCTTGTTAGAGTGCTATGGTGTCATACCTCACAGCAACCTCAAATTCCTGGCCTCAGGCTATTCTCTTCCCTCAGCCTCTTGAGTAGCTGGGACTACAGGTGCCCGTCACCATGCCCAGATATTTTTAGAAATGAGGTCTCACTTTGGCTCAGCCTGGTCTGGACCCTGTGAGCTCAGGCAATCCACCCTCCTCAGCCTCCTAGAGTGCTAGGATTTCAGGCATGAGCCATTGTGCCCTGCCCCAATTATAAACATTTTAAAGAAAGTCAGTCTTTAATTGATAAATACATAGTTTGGGCTTCAGCATAACAATCCAATAAAGCAAAGGGAAAAATGGAAATGCATGAAGCCCTTCCCCCTTTATTTTATACAGACAAGCTTCTATGACAGACAAAAATAATGGGAGAATATATATAATATTTTCGATTAAAAGGTGAGAATTAAATTGAGAATGAAATATATGCTCTTGAAAAAGTTTAGTGGTCTAATAATTTATACTTAAACATTTGTAAGAAAGAATTACATATATATATCTACATTATATGTATTTTTTTTGTTTGTTTGTTTTTGAGACAGAGTCTCACTATGTCACACTCAGTAGAGTCCTGTGACATAACAGCTCACAGCATCCTCAAATTCTTGGGCTTAAGCGATTCTCTTGCCTCAGCCTCCAAGTAGGTGGGACTATAGTCACCTACCACAATGCCCAGCTATTTTTTAGTTGCAGTTGTCATTGTTGTTTAGCAGGCCCGGGCCAGCTCGAACCTGCCAGCCTCAGTGTATGTGATTGGCACCCTACCTACCCACTGAGCTATAGGTGCTGAGCCAGAAAGAATTATATTATATAACTAAAAGAATTATATTAACCTTATTCTTAAGTGTATAGTTGAAAGAAAGAAAGACTACTACAATTTTGGAAAACGGATTTTGCTTTCTAATCTAAGTTTATACTCAAGACATATTTGTAGACACTTGGTGATAAAGGACTTTATTAAAAATGGGCTTTGTAAGTAAGATACTATAAGCAATACAAAAGTTCAAAGATTTTTTTTATAAGTACAATTTCAGCAGTAATTTTGGATTAACAGTTTTCTCTATAACATATAAGAATATTACTCTGAACAGAGAAGTTTTTCATTAGATTTAAGAGATTAAGGTGATTTTTATGTGTGTTTATGTGTTGTGTATGTTATACAACAGATTATTTGGTGATTATTGAAAACCTCTTGTATATCCCAATAAGCTAAAGTTGCATTTGTTTTTGTTAGACACGTCTCTCTCTCTCTCTCTTGTTTTATTCTAAAGCATATGAATAAAAATATGAAGTTGAGTACAGTGATGTTAGATTGATTTACCCAGAAAATCTGAAAAGCAACACCTCCTAAAGAGAATAAAATATATCCAGAAGACAAGGCAGGATGAGGTAAGGGTAGGGGGAGCCATTTGGATGTGAGGAAGTTTGGGTGCTGGCAATAAAGGAAAAGACATTTGGGCAAGCATTGTGCCATATGGGAAATGAATAATAAAAATAGAATTGTAGTGAATTTTTCTGAGAATATTAGTGGGAATTATCTGACTCTTTGTAAAAGTAAATCTTTTAAAAATTACTTTTTATCTAATTTTTTAATGTCAGAGTCCTGTGGAAGTCCTAGTGGGACCTACTATCACAATTCTTTCCCTAAAACAAGCAAATAAAACATTTTTTTGCAAGACAGTTGTTTTCCTTGGTATAATTTTGTATAATTGTTTATACCAAGGAAAACAACTTGACTAATGAAATCATGAGTGGCTTTGGAACATCCTTGCAAAGTCAGAGGTATTCAGCAGAGATGGCTTTGTGGTCTGAACCAGAAACCGTTAGGGACTTGCTAGTAAGACACAATTAGGCAGGACCAAATGCTTTCTCTAAATGGAGAAAAATGAATTAAAAAAAAATTCCCCTTGAAATTGCAAACTAGAGATCAATTTTATTCACTGTTTATAAGCAATTCAGTTCAGAATTTAGAGAAGTTTCTGGACGGAGATATTAAGCAGTTGTCAAATAAGCTTTAAAAAGTTTAAGCCATTGCCCTGGGTGAGATGAAAAAAAATTATTAAAAATTTTCTGGAACGATTTTTATAGACACATCACCATTAGAGACTGGGAAAACGGACTAGAATACTAGGCCTGCACCAAAAAATAAATGGATTTAGGTTCTGGCTCTAAAAGATAATGAAATATTATTAAGAATGGTTTGGGACAACCAAATAGACTAAGACTGAGAAACTAGTTAGTATTAAAGTATTTTATTGTTCTAAAATAAACTTTGTGTTTGTTTGTTTTAATTTTTTTTTGTTTGTAGGTTACATCATTGCTCTAGAAAGTTTATAAAACTGAGTGCAGAGTTTCTCAGAAAATTCTGTTGAGTTCATGAACATATTCTAAAAGAAAGAGATACATCCTATGTAATTTGAGATGTCATATGATTTAGATTAGAATGACTTCTTCAGTGGCTTACCCAGGAACAATAGAATGACACTCAGCAAGCCAAAAGCAGTGTAGGGTCAGGAAGTTGGAGGAGGCCAATGAAGACCTCCCAACTCGGGTAGTCTTTGGTTACCTAGAACCTTAATGTAATTGTGAAGGAAAGGTTTAGCGATAAGGCACTGGGTTCCTCTCAGGTGGGTGTTAAGAACTAAGAACCTCAAATGAAGCTAGAATATTTGAATAACTATAGCTTTAATGAAATTGCAATCTAAAAAAAAAAAAATTCTGTCCAAGAAAAAGCATAATTTTTTCCAAGATTTAGATTTCATATTCACACCACCTGCTTGGTGTGGGTAATTCCAAACTGAGAAATCAATTGAAAATTGTGTTACAGCACATCACAGAAGCTTACACAAATCCTCTCGAAAAGACTACACCCTCAAAATGGCTCTCAAAAAATTTCTGCATTAAAACAAAGAAGCCACTTTGGGTTAGTGTGAAACAGCTTTTAAAAGACTAAAACCCTGGTTTGTCTGAAGTATCAGAAAACATCCAAAGTAGCCAGAACTTGAGTATATAAGTTTCCCAAAGAGAGGAAAATGCATTCTAGAGAAAATATCATTTTCTGCCCCTTGTCTACTGTGATGTTTCCACTAATTACAATGTGGGACTGGGCCACAGACTGAGCCAAATGAGGGACTTCACAGTTCTCTGTCCTAGAGAGAAAGGGGGTAGGGAGCACTCCCAGCCAGGCAGCAAGGGAGACAAAACACTGGAGAAATGAAACCAGAGGGGAGTGAACTGAAATTATGTGCTGTTCTCACTCTCAAGGCGTTTGCTGAAAGTTGTAACAAAAGGGTGAAAGGCTAAGCCAAGCCGTAGCCGGTTGTATTGAGCTGGAGATGCACAAATTATTACTTACAGACCACTAAGTGTGTATCTTGGTAAGCACACTGGGCTTGCAGACGAGACACCCAAGTAAAGTATATCAGAAATAGATCAGCCCTTACAGAGAAGGAAACACTGTCTAATAATCTTAATCTCTGATGGGAACAAGAATTGCTGCTATTTCAGCTCCCTGGCAAAAGCAAGCGAACCATCTGTGAAGGAGGATCACATTGTATAGATCATCCACCTCACCTTCTATGTAATAGCTGGCATGTAAAGATTCAAGAAGACAGAAATAAATGTCCAAAACTCAAGACAAAATTAGATGAGACACAAACCCACACATGAGTCAGATCCTAAAGCAATTAGATATAGAATTAGAAGTGATTTCTGTTGATTATGCTCGTTAGAGAATTTCACCAGAAAACTAAATCTATATCTATTAAAAAAAGAATCAAATAGAAATTCAGAAACTGAAATGTATAGTACTTGATGTTAATAATCCAAAAGATAGTTACCAGATTAGACACAGCAGGGAAGAATGGGACGAAAAATCGCTAAAAAAAAAAAAAAAAGGACTAAGGCAAAGAGAACAAAAATATAATAAACAATAAAGGACATGATGAGAGAATCTAATATATGTGTAATTAGAGCCACAGATGAGGAGGAGAAAGATGATGGGGAAAGCTGTTTTGAATGAGTTACTGACCAACAATTTTCCAAGGGTTAAAACACATGAAGCCACAAATTTAGGAAGTTATTCAAACCTCAAACAAGATAAATCCAAAGAAACCCACACATAGGGAAACAATGTTAAGATTTTGTAAACAAAATATAAAGTCTTATAAGCAATAAAGAAAAAAGTACTTTTAATTGTTAGGAAGAAATGATAATTTCACAGGTATCATTTCAACAGAAAAAAATTGAAAAGAAACGTAATGCCATTTTGCATATTCTTTTCATTGCAGTAAAATGCACATTTCATGAAATTCTGTATTTTAAACCTCTTTTTTTTTTTGGAGACAGGGTTTTGCTGTGTCACCCAGGCTACAGTTTACTGACAACAACTCACTGCACTTTGCACGCTGCCACCTCCAACTTGAAGGCTCAAGCGATGCTGCCGTCTCAGGCTTCCAAGTAGCTGAAACTACAGGTGTGTACCCGCACATCAAGACTACTTTTAGATTTATTTTATAGAGATAAGGTTTTTCTTTGTTACCTAGCTTTCTCTAATTCTTCTCTGCAAGTAATCTTCCTTCTTGACCTCCCAGGGTGCTGGATGTGAGCAACCGTTCCTGGACTGTTTTAACCATTTTAAAGTGTATTATTCGGTGGCATTTAGGATATCCACATTTTTTTTGCAATGTCATCACTATCTATCTCCAGAACAATTTTATCATCTCCAAGTAAATGCCATGTCTGTTAAGCAGTCATTTCTTAGTTCCTGGAACCTTTGCAACCACTATTCTGCTTCCTTGTTTGTGAATCTGCCTATTAATATAACAGAATCATAAACTATGTGGGATTTTGTTTCTGATTTTTTTCTTCACTTCTAATGAGGTTTTCAGAAGTGGTCCATGTTGCAGCATATATCAGTATTTTCTTTTGGTGACTGAAGAGTGTTTCAATGGCATTGAAAGTACTGACCCAAAGCAACTACAATGAATATTTCTACTTGCAAGAAATTCGCGATTTGAATTCCATATCTGACATGTCAAAAAATTTCTTTTATGAAAGAGTCCATTGGTGGAGAGCTAGTGTGATTCTTTGGCGGTGTTGGAATAGTCTGTTTTTTTTCCTATTGCCAATGTTCTTATGCTGGTTTCCTCTCATCTTGAACCTGTTCTCTCAGCTCAAAATGAATAGCCTTGTATTCACCTGTTCTCTCCTGAGAACGCTGTAGAGTAGGAGAGGTGCACTGATTTTTGGCTTGTACAGGTGGCTTCCTATTGTGGTGTCACTTGTCATTTGGGTTGGTTGGACTCTCCCTGGGAGACCATTCAGGTGCCAGCGGTGGTGCATGAGGTTATGTAATCTCCTATCCTCAGGGCCCTAGATGGCATGCATGAGTCCTTAGGGGACCAGATGAGACTGGGTTGTCAAACAAATCTCACTGAGTTCAGGCCCTGGCTGTGATGTGAGTGGGGTGATGATCTCCTGGTCCATAAGAAAGAGCAGCATGGATTCTCTGTGAGCCTGAGACAGGTGGGGTTTCCTGTCTTAATGAGACTAACAGAAGCAGGCAGTTGTGAGCTGCACAGCTGCTCATACTTCTTTCTCTCAACAGAGACAGAGATCTCTCTTTCAGGGCCACAAAAATGTCCAGATTCATAGCTCCCACCCTAGGCCAACTGCAGCAAAAGTGGTAGAGGCAGCTCGACCCACTGTGGGCAGGGATACCAGACTGGCTGTGGGCTGAAGCTGAAATGCTCTGGAGGGGGAGGCATAGTTGAACCACTAACTTGCCTCCAGAGATGGGGCTCCTCATAGAAGAGAAAAATTTGGGGAGAGTCTGCTAGCCATGCCCTCCCTCAGCAGAAGTGGTAGTTAAAATTGTAATTGTGTATATTTATGGAGTAAAATGTAACCTATGATGCAGACATATACATGTAGAATAGTTAAATCAAAATAATTAACACATGTATCCCTTTAAATATTTATCATTTTTGCGCACCAGATACAGTGACTCACACCTGTAATCTAAGCACTCTTGTTGGCCAAGGCAGGGCCTTACTTGAGCATGGAGTTCAAGATGTCTGAGCAAGAGCTAGACCCTATCTCTACTAAAAATAGAAAAAACTAGCCTGCCTAGCAGCACGCTTATGGTCAGGAGGCTGAGGCAAGGGGATTACTCAAGCCCAAGAGTTTGATTTGCTGTGAGCTATGACTCTATGGCTCTCTACCTAGGGCAATGGAGTAAGGCCCTGTCTCAAAAAATGAACAAACAAACAAACAAAAACCCAATCAAATATGTGTCATTTTTGTGACAAAAACATTTGAAATTGATTCTCTTAGCAACTGTGATAAATGGAATATACTGTTATCAACTATCATCATCATGCTGTTCAATAGATCTCAAAAATTTATTCCTCCTAACTGAAACTTTGTACCTTTAGATAAATATCTTTCATATTAATAACTGAAGCTATTAACAAGAAATGATCAAGCCCTATGTGAAATATGGTAAAATGTATATTGAAAGACCTGAATTCAGCTTTTAATAAATTATCTTTCCCACGAGAGTTAGAAGATCTGAGTAATAAATTAATACAGATAAGAGTCTATGTCGAGAATATAGTTCTTGTGCTTTTTCTCCAATTTTATACAGTGTTGGATTTTCTTCTTTATGGGAAAAATTTCATTTTTTATCTTTTCCTAGCAAATGATCCACTTTCTGGAGGTTTTCCAGTGCATGAGTACAGAGCCTCAATTAGTATTCTCTCACAATTGTTGTATGGTGATATCTTTCCATAACTGTAGTAACAGTTCCTGTTTGTTTTCAGTTTGTACTATTTTTCAGTCATTCATAATTAATTATATTAGATTTTTATAAAGTATTTTTTCATCCCCCCTTATGACATCTGTGGAACTTAAAGGGATCAGAGAGTGATTGGATTGCTGAGTATTGTTTATTGATTTGATGGTACTCAATTGCTTTCAATTGGTCGAGCCTGAATCAAAGAGAAAATACATTCTTTCTAAAAAAGCCATTTCATATATATAAAGAACAACCTATAGTTATAATATTTCTTCCCAATCCTACCCTCCCTATTTAAGAATACCCACATCTCCTGGTCTTTGGCCTTAAGTATCATTGTTTTCTGCTAGCATATGATATCCAACATTATCCCCAAACCCATTTATTCTTCCCAGAAAATTTGGCAACCTCAATAACATTTTTAGTTTATTTGCAACATTTCAAAGTCCAGCATGCATGCACCAAAAATATAATCAATAATATCTTTTATTGTAAACACAGAAGAAACAAGTTCCTGTCATGAGATCCACAGGAGGAACAAAGGAAGGAAGAAGGTAGAAAAGAAGGAAGAAAGAGAGAAAGGAGAGAGGGAGGGAGATGGGCAAGCACGGAAGAAGGAAGCCTCTTAAAGCAGCTCTCTAAATGAAATAATAAACCCTTAGCATCTATGCTAACTAAATATTATATTTCTGACAGGTATGGGAATTGTGGTCAAGTGAAAAGTAACCACTCAATTGAATTCACTTCAATTATGTTTGACAGGTCCACTATATGTCTCATGTTAAACTTTATTATCTTTGGGGTATTAACATTGATGATACTCATGATATTCAAATAACCAATAAGTCAGAGCAGACACTGGCCATACACACTTGGTAGATTACACTGGTATACATTGGCTGAAAAATCAACCCAGAAATTCATTTTCAACATGAGTAGGGAAACAACAGCAAACCCAGTAAACTACAAATTTTATTGATTTTTGTTTCCCAAATTAATGTTTTTCTTTATCTGTATTTTTCTGTTTTCCTACCTATGCTTGTTCTGTAAATATTTACCAGTTAATTTGATTAGATGGGCTGGATGTTTTATTTGAAAACCTGTTTTGTTGTATACTCTTTGATGTTATCATAATAAGGCATTTAAAGCTTTTCCTTCCAAATACAATTGAAAACGCATGTTCAAAATGTATTCTATTTTCTTTTCTGTGAGTTGGCCATGAAATTCAGTGTTTTCAGACTCTCTGACCCAAGTTTTACTTAAAATATTAGTTTCATTTATTCAAAAATATTTACAATTCTCTTCAGTTAGACTAATGTTATTAACTCCTTTTATGTCATTTGCATCAAGAAAAACATCTTGTGTATTTATTTGAAGTTTCTTGAGATTTTATTTTAATTACAGAACACAATCCTCTCTTTTAATAGTCCATGGCTCATGGTATTTGAGGAGTGCAATGTGACAGGAAAATATTACAAATTGCACCAAATATCCCTTACTCCCTTTTTTCTTACTGGCAACATATAAAAATTGTATTGCCAGTACAATTTTGCTGTGAAAATGTGTCTCAGAATATGTCACTTAACAGGATCCCTTTGCGGTGAAAATGTGTCTCAGAATGTCACTTAACAGACTCCCTTGTAGTTTGGAGTGGCCATTTAAACCAACTCTAGACAAGTAAACAGAACTTGGGACTAAGTTTCAGTCCTGATGATAACAACAACTGCTGCTTTAGGAGATTTGGACAGTAAGACGACACGGGTATGAAATGAAGGAGTTTTATATTTCTTCAACCTACAGAATAGGAGAAGGTATTTCCAAATCACATAGACAATAAAGAATTAATGTCCATAATAAATAAAGAACTCCTAAAAGGCACTAACAAAAAACAAACAACCCAATTTCAGAATGAATATTTTAAATATTTGATGCTATAGTACATTTGAAAACCTTCTTTGGAAGGGACTGGACAGTAAACAATTTAGGTTTCGTGGGCTGCATAATCTCTGCTGTAACTAAGCAAGAGCTTGGGTATATGCCAGCCCCTTCTTTGTATGATTAGATGATTATTTTTCATTTCTCTCATCTTTTATTTTCATTTTTATCTGTCAACTATTTAGGAAGATGAGAAAGATTTTCACAATGTGAATTTTCACAATTCTTTCTCTTAATTGTTTTGTTCTTTTTCTATTCATATTTAATGGATTATTGTGAATTTTCACGAGTTGTAGCTTAATACTGATTCATAAATTTTATTTTGTGTTGGGGGGGAAAGTGTGTCACTCTGTTGCCCAGGCAGGAGTGCTGTGGTATCAGAATAACTCACAGCAACCTCAAACTTCTAGGTTCAAGCAGTCTTCCTGCCTCGGTCTTATCAGTAGCTGGGACTACAGGCACCTGCCACAATTGCTGGCTAATTTTTTCTATTTTTAGAAGAGACAGTGTCTCACTCTTGCTCAGGCTTGTCTGGAACTCTGGTACTCAGGGGAATCCTCTTGCCTTCACCTCCCAGAGTGCTAGAATTACAGGCATGAGCCACGATACCTGGCTTCTGAGTTATAAATTTTATTATTATAATATGAACTACAGAACAATTGGAAAGGAATATTAAGAAAAAATTTCCACTTAAATAGCATCAAAAAGAGTAAGATATGAACTAATGTGAGCAAAATACCTGTGCACTGAAAATGATAAAATATTGTGGAAAGAAAGTAAAGAAGGCATAGTAAGTGAGAATATATCCCTAATTATGAATTGGGAGATTTAATATTGTTTATATGTCAATATGAATGACACAAAGCAGTCTATAAATTCAGTGTAATCCTTATTGTCATTCCAATAACATTTTTTTATGGAATTAGAAAAATCTAAATTCATATGGAATCTCAAATAATCAAAGGGACTTCAAATAAAGCATTCTTAAAAAAGAACAAATATGCGTTCTCACATTTCCTGATTTCAAAACTTATCACAACTCCCAGTAATCAAAACAGGTTGTCATTAGCAGAAAGACAGACAAGAATGCCAAGACCTTGGGATGAAGAAAGAACAGGTTTTTTGTTTGTTTGTTTATTTTGTTTTGTTTTTAACAAATAGTGTTGGGAAAACATGATGTCAAAATGAAAAAGAAGAGAACTGGACCCTTACCATATACAAAATTTAATTCAAAATGGCTCACAGATCTAAATGTAAGAATTCTTATGGGTGGGGAAAAGAAAACTCTTTCTGATACTGGATGTAGCATTGATTTCATGGATAGATAACCAAAAGCACAGCAAAAACAACAAAAGGAATTAGACAGCATTTAAATTAAAACTTTTTTTCATCAAAGGATACTATCAACAAAATTAAAAGGCAATACACATAATGTGAAAAGGTATTTTCAAATCACATAGTTGATAAAGAATTAATATCCAGAATATATAGAGAACTCCTAACACTCAGTAACCAAAAACAAACACCCTGATTCAAAAAAATGGATACTTTGGGCTGTACCTGTGGCTCAAAGGAGTGGGGTGCCAGTCCCATATGCCAGAGATGGTGGGTTCAAACCCAGCCCCAGCCAAAAACTGCAAAAAAAAGAATGGATACTTTATGCAAAGAACTTGCACAGACATCTCTCCAAAGAAGTTATACAAATGGCAATAAGCATATGAGAAGATGCTCAACATCTTAGTCATTAAGGAAATGCAAATTTAAACCAGAATGAGATACTAGTTTGCATTCATTATGATGTCTATTATTTAAAAAAATAGAAAACATAAAACATAGAAAACAAGTGTATGTTTACCTCTATAAGTTTATAAAATGGCCATAAAATTCACGTTGCTGTCTACTATGTGTGGGAGTACCATTTGCTTCTTATCCTTAGCAAAACTGGTCATTTGTTATTCTCAACTCTTCAATATTTAACATTCTGAGAGTAAAGTAGTATTTCAGTGTGGTTTTCATTTGTATACTGTAATGCTTAATCATAACCCCCTAAAGACATTGTCCAAATCTCCATGTGCCTATTAGTCATTTCTGTATACTCATTTGTGAAATGAATGCTTGATATTGTTTTGCCTATTGTAGGTTGGGATTTTGCTCTATGGTTATTGAGAAACACATAGGTTCTCACCAATGGAGGAGGGGACAGAAAAATGGATAGGTTTGTTAGTGTGAAGAATTGATAAGAGTTGGTAGTACATTAAAAGAAGAGGCAGAGCAAAATTTAAAATGATGGGAAAGTTCTCTGCATCAGCAACTAGGTAGAAAGTTAGGCAACTTTCACTAAGATTGGGAATTCGAACAAGAAAGAAGTTTTAGGCACAGAAATAACAGGTTCAGTATTGGAGATAATGAATTTGAAATGTCTATGTGACAACTAAAGTGGAAATACCTAGTTAGCAATTTATGTGTGGCTATAAGGAGAGAGAACTAGCAAGGGACCACAGAATTGAATCTACTTTGTCTATAAATATTTACTAAAACCCTGATGGTGAAAGAGATC
The DNA here is from genome assembly GCA_963574575.1 of Galagoides demidoff. NCBI lineage: Eukaryota > Metazoa > Chordata > Mammalia > Primates > Galagidae > Galagoides > Galagoides demidoff. The sequence goes on along the minus strand of CAUYQV010154244.1, from coordinate 5,118 downwards.
ACCCATGAGGAGTGAAAATAAAAAAGGAATTTAAGACAGGTCCTGAGAAATAATGTCATTTCAGATATAGGCAGAAGGAAGGGAGGTTATGAAGTAGCTGTGAAGAATAGTGGAGAGGAGGAAGAAGCAAACCCTGAAGATTTCACAGCAATAAGAGGCAATATTTAAGAAAGCCCTCATGAGAAGTATTGAAAGCTGCTAGAAAAATATAATGAAAGAGTAAGATTTGTCTTGTGATTTAGTAGCCAAAATGAACTTCTATACCTGTAAAAATCTGTTTCATTGAAAGGAAGTAAAAATCAAACATTGTATGAGAACTAAGAAGTGAGGAAAAGAAAACTAAAAAATTTTGAGTAGAAAGAGGATAGAAAGGATGCAGTAGTAATAAAGCACTAAAGGCATTCAAGAGAGTATTATAGAAATTGATATGAATTAAATTGCTTGCTGTAAAAATGAGAAAAAATATGATTTTGGAAAACTCGGGAGACTAGGAAGCAGTTCTGAAGTTGGCTTTTAAGCCTGATGTCATCATCATCACGTAAAATTTTGCATTGTGTCACTTTCTACAATACCCTGCAGGAAGTGGAGAGGGGGAGAGTTGGTTTAATAAAGTGGTGCGTGAAGGTTAAAAGTAAAGATTGGAAGAGAATGATATACAGAGAAAAACTAGAAGTGTCCTTGCTGATTAAGATCAAAGAAGTAAAATGAGAATAAGGAGAGAAATAGGAGCCTTTTGGCCCAAATAATAAATTTATTTTTAACATGTAAGAAGAAGAGCTGATCAGGCAAATGGTGGAATAGAGCGTGTCTCAGTGGGAATGGGAGAACGGGAGGGGACCCCCAGGTGGTGAGGGGCTGCCCCACTGACAGACTAAGATGGCTGATGAATGATTCTCATAGTGTTTTCCCTGACTGGATTAACATTCTTACTGAACCTCTGTTCTCTGAAAAATGTAATTTCATACCTGTCATTTATTACCCTTGAGAACTTAGTGAAAACATGGAGTAAATTTGTCGCCTCTATTTCTTCATTAGTCGCTTCATCTTTTAGGGCATCAATGGCTTCTTCCTTTCAATGTCTATCTTTTTCACTGACATCCTCACATTTGGAGTCCGAGATTTCACCTAGTTAGAAATTATCTCCTTGTGTTTATTATCCATAGCATCATGTGTGCTCAAGTCTTCTCCTTTTCTGATGCTTATTATTTCTATGTCTCTTCACTGGCAATTTTCCTTAAGGTGTATCTGTCTAAACACATAAAAATGACTGATCAATAGTTTTGTCTTTCTGATCAGCTCACAAAACTCTAACAAGTACCATTTCCATAAATATTACTGTCAAATTCATTTTTAATAAAAGTACTTAAAGTAATTTTGAGAAGTATAATCTTATGGATAAATTTATTTATGACAAAATACTTGATTTTCTTTTTTTTAGGTCAAAAGTTGAATTGTTTATTAACTTCATTTTCAGTTCTATTTTTATAAATACCAACTGTAGATACTCATTCTGCAGATCCTAAATCTGTTTTGAAAATTTATCATCGAAAAGATTATATTGTCCAGTTAAGTATTGAATGAATATTTTATACATTTATGATTACTTAATGAATCCTTTTTGCCTTATTTGTATATTTTCTGGAAATCCTTAAATGTGTTTTAATTTTAACACCTCTTCTTTGAATGACTTCCTTTTTAGAAGATTTATAAATTATTAAAATATGCTTTTTGAAAATGAAAATAACATCTTGTGGAGAGTTGGCATGAGGTAGCAGGGCCCACACAGCCTGGGGAACATTCAGGGAATGCACCTCCAACTGTTTCTTCTCCATTCCCAAAACAACCATATACCTTTCTTCATGTTCCCTCTTCCAGAAGTCATGTAGCTCTTTCTTTGTCTAGTTAATGTTTAAGAACTATGCAGAGATCCTTGTTATCTTTTCCTTCTTACTTCTTTCTTACTTACAAAATTGAGTAGAAACCATTAAGTCATATAGTTCTTTTTTTGTCTCATTAACTATGCAGAAATCCTTGTGATCTTTCCCTTCTTGCTTATCATATGTTAACCATGTTGAGTAGAAACTATTACATTAACAAGATGATTTGTCTTTATTCCAGTCATTTATATTTTCCATTCATACTGTGAGACCAAAAATATGTCTTTTATTTATGCTACTTCCCTGTATTGTCTATGATACTCCCTCCTAGACAACCCTGTACAGATACTATAAAATAAAGCTGAATTTGTGCTCTGGTGCTAGCTGCAGCCATCAGCTCAGTCAGACCTCCTGATGAGGATGGGATGAATAACTGATCCCATTTTTCATTCCTCTGTCTTTTCTTGTGCTGTATTTTTCTTAATTCTCACCAATTCCACTGTGGTTCGCTTCCTTTTCCTGCCCTGGTTCATGTCAGTATCTTATGGAGAGTCATGCTTAGAACCTAGTACGATCAGTAGCTTTTTACCTTAAGAAGGCCTGAATTATTGTTGTCTAGTTAAAATCATCTTTCAAAATGGAGAGTTGATATCTATGCTTGTTAAATAACTATATGTATGTTCATGCACACACACCCCACCCCACCTCCAAGCAGTGTGTTTACTCATAGATATAGAGAATCCGTTCAGCAATTCAAAGTCTTCAAGATACATTACCTATCTCAACCTGTGAAATGCATCATTTCCTCACTCCTCGTCTCAATTAACCTTGGCTAAATGACCAAGTATTCATGAGAAGTGGTCCTTGCTAAACAGAAGTGTTATAGAAAATCTAATACCATAAAAAAAGAAAGGATGAGGCAAAGCTTACTACTGAATTTCTAGGTTTGTTTCCTGTTTACCTTTTTATATTTTATCAATTCTGGAAATAAAAATTATGGTTATTTTTATTACTATGTGTGTTTTTGTAACTGTTTCCTTCAAAGAAAATGTGAAATTTAGTGGAAAATAAAGAAGTAAAAGTTTATAGTTTAATTTGAAAGTAATTGATTTAATTATATTATGCCCTGACATCAGTGAAGAAATCAAATTTCTTCTGGAAATCTCTTTCTTAGTCCTAGAGCTTTTGCTTTATATTGGATTCTGGTCAAGCCACAAAATATTTGCCTATGTTATATTTTATAACACTTAAGAAATATAATGAAGAGTTTCATCATTTATACATAATGCTTTATTCATAAGTTCACATTTCCTGTTCTACCCATTGGAGTAGCAATAACATTTCTTTTTCCTTCTGAATGTACAGACTGCTGAGGCCTAGATTAAAAACCTGTGTTTAGTGAGTTTGTTTGCATTTCATTTCCTGTGTTTGTAAGGAAATGAATGCTTAAATAACTGAACTTTTAACACACTTGCTTAAATGTGTGTTCCACTATCTTTCTGTGGTTAAAAGGTCTTATTAAATTTTGTTTTAAAAGTGGATATTTTAAGTGGGTTTTCTTCCTATGAACTGCAAAACTAGCATTTTTTAAGGGACACTTTAGATAGAGTTAAAGTAAAACATTTATTAGCATGGCTATTGGAGATAAGAATGCAAAGCAATTATAAACAGAAAAAAAGATTATTCAAACTTTCTCTTTTAAAATGTATTGTGAGATAACTAGATAAATATTTAAATAAACTATTTTAAATTTAACCATTTTACTATAATAATGTAGGATTAAATGCAATGACAGTGTTTAATTTCTTCTTACTATATATCATTTATTTAAAAAATATTTTCCTCAACAATAATGTATTTACTCTTTTAACTTTAACAGCACTCTAATGACACTAGTTAAAATGTAGTATGGATGGGCATATCTGTGCACACCTGTAATCCCAGCACTCTGGGGACTGAGGCAGGAAGATTGCTTTAGCCCAAGAGTTCAAGACCAGCTCAGCTACCATAGCAAGACCTAGTATCTTAAGGAAAAGAATAACTAGTATAAATTTGAGCATAGAGAATATGCTCGCTTGTAATACTTAAGAGGGCTTTAAGAAAGAATTTTTATGAACAATGGCAGCCTCCTTGAATTTGATGTCATTGATTTTAATAGTTGACTAAGAAATAAGTAGTGATACTATTACCTATAAAATCAAGTCACAGGATACAAAATGAACAATGTACCTTGTTATAAATATGGCAAGACAAAAGCAAAAGTTTTTAAAGTTTCCAAAGACCTGAGAATAAAATCTGCTAAGATTAGACAAATAGTGTTCCATAGTTTCCAAGAAATGCTAGACTGGCTGATACCTATGAAATGAGTTTATGAACAAATATAAAAGAGGAATATGAATTTAAAGAAAAAATAATTACAAGAAATAAACAAAAGAAATGAGAAAAACAAATTTAACAGATGAAAGACATAATAAAAATAACAAAATGTAAACTCAAGAAGAATAAAAATAGAGTTGTACAAAGATACAATGGCTACACTTGGGGAAATCACAGAAAAGAAAATGCAAAACAAAACAACACATTAAAATGATTTGAAGATGATAGATATTAAAGCAAATCCAAGGAAATCCAACATAAAGATAATTGGGAACATTAAGAAGAGAAAAACATAGCTATAAACTTACAAGATAAAATATATAATAAAAACATATACTTAAATAGAGATTTCAATGTAAATATTTTAAAGGAAAATTCTGTAGAAAAATAATTTGCTAGATAACTGTCATTACTCAGGAAAAGCCTTTAAAAAATCAAGTAAATTCTGGAAAGAATAATCTGATGGACACTTGTACAAAAAAGTAAAATTATGATCATTTGTAAAATGTTAGCCTACCTGAAATTTCTCTGTAGTAGTATTTAAACATAGAAGGTGGTAAAGAACTGTATAGTAAATTTTGTTAACTTATACATAGCATATGATCCAATAATTTTTTATATTTTATTTTTAAAATAAAATGTTTTTATTTATTTTATTTTATTTTATTTTATTTTATTTTATTTTATTTTATTTTTTGAAATGGAGCCTCAAGCTATCCCCCTCGGTAGAGTGCCATGGCATCACAGCTCATAACAACCTCCAACTCCTGGGCTCAAGCGAGTCTCCTGCCTCAGCCTCCCAAGTAGCTGGGACCACAGGCGCCCGCCACAATGCCCAGCCATTTTTTGGTTGCAGCCATCATTG
>CAUYQV010154243.1:0-14131 GCA_963574575.1 Galagoides demidoff | reverse complement strand
TACCCCATAAAAACCCCCTTCACCCTGGGTTCGAGGCTCTACCTTGGTGTGTGCACCAGGAGAGACCAAACCCGGGTTTGAATAAACCTCACCTCATGCCTTTTACATCGGAGTTTGTCTCGGATTTGTCTGGTGGGGATATTTGGGAGAATTTTTCGGGCACAACAAGATCACTTTAATATTTATCAGAACTTAAGTCTGATGGACCCAGAGGCTGCTAAATTTGGGTGGAAACTTTGCACACCTCTGATTCCCTCTCTCATGCCCTCTTTCTCCATTTCTTTGACATCTTCTTGGCTGTGACATTCATGTGGCAGTGGCAGGGTGCTAGTGTTCCGAAGGGCTCTGTCTCCTGAAACAGGAAAATGGCATCGATGTTTTTCCCACCTGAGGCCAGAACTTGAGCAAAGGGGAACCGCGGTTCCAGTGTGCCTCTTGGGTCCTTGGTGTGGGTGCCAAGACCTTGTTTTCTAGAAACTTTGCTTTGTTCCCAGCTAGAGCTGGGCGTGGGCCTGGTCCCTAAGTCTGCCTTGCATCCTGATTTAGGTGGGGGTGGAGGGAGGCAGATCCTGGAGCCTCTCCCCTCCTGGAAACTCCCTGGGATGGGGGGTTGGGAGTATCTCTCTACCTTGCCCCTTTGTTCTATTGCTACCCGTATGTGTCACACTTACATATATGTGCTGTGCGTATGTCCCTAACCCTAACCCCGGGACTATACACACACCCACACCCCTCCATATTTGCAGTCCGCCTCCTTCCATAGAATGCAAGCTCCTTCTGGGCAGGGATTTTGCCTTTTTCATTTCTGGTCTCGAGTTCTCAGATGCTGAGTGACTAGGAGTCCCCAGGCCAGGTGCTGAAGGGTGAGTTGCCCTCAGGGAACTCCCTCCTGGGGAAGAAGTGGAGGGGACCTGGGAAGGCTTCCTGGCGGGGTGACCCTGGTGCAGATCCAGAAGGGTAAGGGAGCCTCCTCGGCCTCCCTAGCAGCGGGGTTTACGCGGGCCGCAGCGGGGCCGGCCGGAGGACTGCTTGAAGTTCCTCTCGTAGGTGGGCAGGCTCTCCTTGAAGCAGTGTACAGACTGCTTGTCACACTCGCAGGCCTTCAGTCCGCAGAGGCAGCTGACACCAGCACCAAGGGCACATCTGCCTGCAGAGACACACAGGGTCACTGGGAACTCCAGGGCCACCCCTGGCAGGATGGGGGTTCGTTCTAAGGTTGGGGAGAGTGGGGAGCTTGCTGCAAGGGGTCGAAGGTGGAGACAGAAAGGAAAGAAACTGGGAGCCTTTTCTGGATCATGTCTGGGCAGCCCCAAAGTGCTGGAGTAAGGAGACGCCCAGAGGGAACAAGAAGGGGAGGGAGGGAGGGCCGGGCCGTACAGAGGGGCACTAACTTAGTGCACCTGAGCTAAGGTGGGCCAAGGTGATGGGCCCATTCACCAGAGCTCATCTCATATTTCCCATGGCCTGACTGACATCTCGCTTGGATGTCTCAGGCATCTCCAACTCAAGATGTTCAAAGGGACCCTTGGTGCTCCCTCCAAGCCCCTCCCTCACCCACATTCTCAGTAACTGGCACCTTCTCCAAGCCGAGAACTTGGGAGCCCACTTGGCTTCTGCCCCTTGTTCCATTCTCTACATCCCGCCTGGCAACAAGTCCCAGTGATCATCTCTGTGTTTAAAATATTCCACCCGCTGTCCTCCTCTCTCCAGCTCCTGGGCCACCACCCAAATCCCTGTCATCAGCAGCTCTTCCTCCTTCACAGCCCCAGAAACAAGCTGGGACTATCTCAAAGGGTAACCTGAATTGTGTCCACTCTCCTGTCAAAGACCCCTGTGGGAGGGAGGGAGGACATGCTGAGTCCTCCTCCGGCCCATGGAGCACCCCGGCCATGATGCAACCCCTACCAGCCTCTCCAGCCTCATCACCCTCATCTCTCCTGCCCTGCCCTGCTCCACACTTGCTGGCCTCCCTCAGGTCACATCTTAACTCTGCCGTGTCCCAGGGCCTTTGCACCTGCTGTTCCCTTCACCTAAAACACTTCTCCTCAGGATCTGCAAGTGGCAAGAACCATCCTGCCCTTTAGGTCTTGGTCAAGTCTCACCTTCTGGGAGAGGCTCTCCCTGAGCCCCTGAAGCACGGCTCTCTCCAAGCCGCTCCGTCCCACATCCCGTTTACTCATTCAATGCACTTTCCGCAGCCCGTGCTGCTCCTATCTGTCTACTTCTGTCCACCTCCCCTGGACAGAGCAGGAGCTGCGAGGTTGGGACCTTGTCATCCCAGTTCATCACAGAGTCCCAAGTATCCAGGACAGATGCTGGCATGTAGTAAACACTCAAGAAATAGTTAATCAACAAAGGAAGACGCATGGATGGGCCTCTGAGATGGAGTGTCTGCCCTTTGGCTGAGTCACCACTAGATGGGGACCTTTAATTTACATACTTGTCAGAGGAGCAGTGCTGTGTACAGGTTTGTGCGTGTGTGTGCAGGTGTGCATGTGCACCGTCTCAGGCACAGCTGCCCTTTTCTGGATAACTCTACCTCAGTTCCACTCTCTTTTCAGGGGAGGGAGGAAGGAAGGGAGACCACCAGGCTCCCTGTTCTGTAGCCTTAGGCAAGTTAGCTTTGGTCTCCTCATCTAGAAAATGGTATTAAAAGACAGCCATATGGGCTCAGCACCTGTGGCTCAAGTGGCTAAGGCGCCAGCCACATACACCTGAGCTGGCAGGTTCGAATCCAGCTCAGACCTGCCAAACAACAATGATAGCTGCAACCAAAAAAAAAATAGCCAGGCATTGTGGCGGGCACCTCTAGTCCCAGCTACTGGGGAGGCAGAGGCAGGAGAATTGCTTGAGCCCAGGAGTTGGAGGTTGCTGTGAGCTGTGATGCCATGGCACTCTACCCAGGGCAACAGCTTCATATCAAAAATGCATATGTAAGGCCAGGTGCAGCGAGTCACTCCTGTAATCCTAGCATTCTGGAAAGCTGAGGTGAGTGGATTGCGTGAGCTCAGGAGTTCAGACCAGCCTGAGCCAGAGTGAGGCCCCATCTATAACAAATAGCCTGGGGTTGTGGCGGGCGCCTGTAGTCCCAGCTACTTGGGAGGCTGAGGCAAGAGGATGGCTTGAGCCCAAGAGTTTGAGGTTGCTATGAGCTATGACACCATGTGTGAGCTATGACACCATGGTACTCTACCCAGGGCAACAAAATGAGACTCTGTCTCAAAACAACAAAAAGAATGAGTACATGTTTGGTTCATAGGGGTGTGGCAAGGGCTGTTGTTTACAGATGGTCTGGATGTGCCTGGCATGCAGAGGCGCCCCACAGGTGCCCACGGTGGCATCAGGAGGACGCATCCCAGCTCCAAGGGGGGAAGAGCGAGTGCCCTGTGAAGCGGCCCCGAGCTGTCTACAGTCTGTCTGTACCATCCTCCCTCGCAAAGCCTGTGTCCTGCAGAAGCTGTCCTCCCACACCTCCCTGGAGATTCGATTTCCAAGGCTGCCAATGCCACCTGAGGCTCAGCTGCCCCTCTTCACTCGCCCTCAGGAAATCTGCCAGGGACGTTCTCGCCTCTGGCGCTCCAGTCCTGCCTCTCCCACTCTTCCCAGCGCCTTGTTCCCTCTGCTCTCCTCCCCCGCCTCCTGCCTCTGTGAAGATCCTTCCTGAGTTGCCAAGCCCCAGCTTCCAGGGAGCCTCCTGTCCTGGAGTGGGGGGAGGTGAGGGCTACTGGAGCGCCCTCCACCCAGGCAGCCTGGCCCTCTTCCCAGGGGCCTGGCCTCCCATGCTGCCTGGGCCCTGGAATCCCGACACTTTCCTCACCTCCTCACCCAGGCTTCTTTCTTGCCCTTCTGTCTTTCTGTTTGCTTTCGGGTTCTCTCTTCTTTCTTTCATCTCAGTTCTAAACCTTGTTCTTCCTGTCCCTCCCTCCCTTCTCCCTTGGTGGCCTTGCCTTCCTTTCCTTCTGCCCTGACATCCAGCTCTACTTCCCCTGGCTCACGTGAACGGACTTTGAGCGCTGGTCCTTTACTGTGGCCTGTCATTGTCACGGCATCCCTCTGCCATGGCATGACGGGCCTACCATGACTTGGAAGAAGGGGTGACCCCAGGCCAAGAAACGCTGTCTTTGGAAGCCACCTTTTAAGAGCAAGCCCAAGTCCAGATCCTGCACCTTCCACTGTGCTGATGAAGAAACTGAGGCACAAAGAAAAAACTGCAGTCTTCAGAACGTTCTTTCTCACTGTAGACAAACTACATCTCCACACGTGAGACAAGGCCACAGGTCTACATCCCTGCCTGAGGCCACCCCAGAGCCCCGCCAGGTACCTGTCTGTGCCCCTGGCCTCAGCCCTCATCTTCTCCAAACTCTCTACACGGTGTTCTCGTTCTGTGTCAGGACTTGAAATAGGGTCAAGCTCTCAGCTCCATAAGGGGTGAATGACCTTAGCCCAAGGGTACAAAAGGTTTGGAGACAACAGCATTGCCTTGGGTTCTGCTGTCCCCATGCACATGTGACGGGATCTCAAACCCAGCACAGCTCCTGCCAAACGTGCTGACTTCAAGGTTCACTCTTTCCCCACATCCGCCCATGGTTCATCCTCTGTTTCCTTCACGCCCCCCATATAATCCATCAGCAGGTCCTGCCCGGTCCCCCTCCTGGCTTCTGACGCCCCTCCCCATCTCCACTGCCCCTGCAATGGGCCCAGCTGTGGTTACACCTCCCCAGTGCTTTGAAGCAGCCTCCCGGGGGCCCTCTCCTCCCTCCCTCCCCTCCTTCTCCACCCAGTAACCAGAGTCATCTTTCTAGAGCAAAATGAGAGTGTCCCCTGCTTAACATGCTCCAAGGGCTCCCCTGCCTCGGAAGTAGAAGGTGAGGGCCTGGCCCCATCCAGCCCATCAGATGCCAGCCTTACCTCTGCTCCTTCCCAAGGCTCCCCCAGAACACTGTCCTGGAGGTCTTGGATCAGATGCTACCTCCTTGGAGAGCCCTTGCCCGACCTCCTGAGGTAGGGACCCTTTGTCTCCTGACCTGGTCATTCCCCGGCCTGTCACCTGGCTTGAGGTGCTTCAGATCACTGGTCCCTGAGGGTGTCTTTATGAATAGAATATGGCCTCGCCCCATCCCCGGGGTGCCAACTCCTTCAGAGCAGGGACTGTGTCTTTCTCCTCTCTGATCTCCAGCGCTCAGGGGACAGTAAATGCTCTGCCACCACTTGCTGACAGCCTTACTGGCTGCCCTCACGCTGCTCGTGGTCCAGTAGAGGAGCCCACCCCTGGGAAGCAGTGACCCAGGGCCAGGGTCTTGGTCTACTGCTCTTCAGGGTCTCGGGCATGTCTCCTCCCTTCCTGTCTGTCTCCTCAGCTTTCAAATGGGAATGGAGACTCCAGCGTTGCCCATTTGGTGAGTTTCTTCATCCAGCCACTCATTAAATAAACAGGTATTGAGTGCCCAACATGGGTTTCGCCTTCGGCTGGGAACCCGAGGTACAGGTATGATCAGGTGGACCCCAAACCCCATACTGCATAGGTCCACGGGCCTCCTTCTCTGGGCTGTAAGAACGAGTATCCCCCAAACAAGACAGGCCTGTGTCCCACTCTCACAGAGGTTTCCTTCTAGTTTTGAGGAGAGTCGATGCATGAATAAACACAGAAGTAAACAAGATCGCTGTGGAAAGAGGTGCACGCTGGGAGAGAAGGTGGGTGATGTCAGCGAGGGGAGGAATACACGCAGTCTTTGCAAGCTACAAATCTCAATGGCTCCTCCTTTGGCAGAGGGAGGCAGTCAGAGGCCAGGAGGTGGAGATGATAGAGGTCCAGTTGGCTAGAACCCTGGCTCTGCCTCCCATGGCCTAGCCCCCTTGCAAGTGTGAGTGAAGGGGGTGTCACTCACTGCTGGGCCATCTCAAAGTCCCTTGCAAATGCCAAGTACTTATGTAAGCCCATTCTAAGGAGCATAAACCACCTCCCAGTTGGCCCCAGGGAAGCTGTCCCCACCAGGCACATTGGTCCCTGGGCTCAGGTTATGGGCCTCTCTCTGCACGGATCTCCTGGTGACATTTAGAGAGCTGGACAGACCAACTAGTTTTCCTCCTTTCCCTCTGCTGTTCACCTACTGCATCTCAGAGCAGCCCCTGGTTGCTGGGCAACCTGGGACCAGGCCTGGGTGCAGGATTTCAGAATTCAGGGAGGCTGAAGGCAGTTAACCCTTGCAGGGTGGCTCTTTGAATGGTATAATGTGGGTAGGGGAAGATGTTTAATTCCACAAGGGGTGAGTGACCTTAGCCCAAGGGGGCAAACAGCAGAGCAGGCTCTTCAAAGGAACCTCTGAACAGTAATAAAGAAAAGCCCAGGGCTTAAGTAAAGGGGGAAAGAAAAAGAGAAATCTCCACCTCTAAAAGGAAGGGCATTCATAAAGCATCTCCTGCAGGGCGGGCCCCTATAACTGGGTTACTTCAGTCAATTCTTCTAGCAACCATACGGAGTGCAGATAATCAGCTCTGTTTTATGGACAAGGAGACTACAGCCCAGCTAGAAGGGTGAAGCTGGGATCAGACCAGCTCTGCCTGACTCCCAGGGCCTCTTTGCAGGAATAAAAAGCTCTGGCACATTACCAAGAACCAAATTCCATTTGCCCCCCTTAGCCTTCCCTGGGCCAGGGCAGAGCATTCTGGCCAGCTCCCTGCAGACCCTGGGACTTGTATTTATGTGTAAGCCAGTCACGCCCATTACTCTCCATTGGGCAGGGTGTGGTGAGGCAGGATGACCTGGGTCTGAGTCCCAACTTTTCTTTTCCTGGCTGTGCCACCTTACCCAACTCACTTAACCTCTCTGAGCCTCAGGGTCCTTCTCAATAACGAACAGGGAGGTCACGCTCACCTCAGAGGTTTATCATGGGCTTCAAGGTGCTGTGTGTACAGCATCCACCACTGATGCTCAAAAACTGCAGCTGTTATTGTTATGCCTATTTTGTGGATGAGAAAACTGAGGCCCATGCAACTCTGGTCAGGCCGTATGCTACAGGTTCAAGACACACGTGTCTGTTACTTGGATCAAATCCTTCCCCTTGGTGGGCCTCAGTCTTCCCACTGCTACCATGAAGGGTTGGTCTGGATTATCTCTAGAGGCACTTTCAGCTCGGAGTTCCCTGAGACTATCAATGCCAGAGGAGCAGAAACTAGGTCTGCCTTGTCCTGGGCTCCAGACCTCTGGCAGCAGCACTGGGCCAAAGAACCAATGCTTTGGATCTCAGTATGAGAGGGCAGCACACCCAGGATTAAAACCCATCACCTGGCTATCAGCCCTGCTCCGGGATGGATGGGGCCAGCCTGGTCCTCACTGGCTGGATCAGCTGAGGAGGGGCTGCAGCTGCCCTGATGTGGATGCCTCCTCCCGTGGTAATTCCCTGAGCAGGGCTTGGCCTTCAGCAACCCTGGCCAAGGCTTCCGGCATAATGGCTGCTTTCGCTCAGCAGGGAGGATGTGGGAGGACAGCAGAGGGTGGCCAGGAACTTTCCAGTCCAGCTTCAAGGCCTTGCCTGCATCTCCCACCACTACCTGACAGGTGTCAATCAGGGGACACTTCCTGTGTCACTTTCTGGGGTTCCAGCCTCTGCCCCAGGTCTCTTCCCTCTATTCTCCCCATCTCCTGGGGTCCTGGGCTAAGAGAGTAGAGCAGGGCTTGCACACAGGAGCCCAGGGTGGAGGTTCTGTGTGGGTCAGCCAGGCCTCCTCACCCTAGTGGGGCAGAGACAGGTGGGAAGAGCCATCAGAAATTGAGCCCCTGACACAGGGAGCTACCTTCTCTGGTCCCCTCTCCCTACCCCTTCTATTAGGTCCTGATCCCTTCCTATCTTCTGGATGTGGCTTTAGGGGTGTCACAGAAGACACCCTTTGCTTTAGGCCTGAGGATGACCACAGTCAGAAAGTCCAGCTCAGGAAGTCTCCTTGAGTGCCCTTGGGGAATAGAAGGGGGTTCCTTCCCCAGGGATAACGTGCTTGGGGCAGGGAGCTGTGCAAGTCAGGTCTTCCCCACGCAGGGTTTCAAGTCTCACCTCCAAATGTGCTTGCTCTTTACACTGGCTTTGCCCCACACATACCCACATGCCACCAGCCCCAGAGCACGTGTGGATGCCAGGGCCTCTCTCCATGTGCAGGACCCTTGTCCACCTGCCCACCCAGCTCCTTGCATGGCCTCAACAGCACTTGAGTTCCCTTCCCCTTTCTGCCTGTGTGCTTTTGTGACCCCCATGGCACCCACCCGGTGCTTGGCAGACAGTTGCTCTTAACAAATATTTGTTCAACTGAAAGACAAGAGCTGCTTTGTTAACACATGACACAAATAAGGAAAAACATCCTCAGTAGCAACAGTGGCCAGGGCAAGAGGCAAAGTTCAGCGCAAGCTCAAGTCCACAACCGTTATTGAGCACGTACTATCTGCCAGGCTTTGGACACACTGCTGTGGGCAGGAAAGCCCAGGCAGGAGGGACAAAGCAAGGAGCCTCCCAGTGGCTCTGATTCGCTTCCCTCTCAAAGAAAGAATCTCATTTCCAAAAAGTCCTCTGGATCAAAGAGGAGGGAGACGTTAAGGAAAGGCCCAGGTTCAAAGATGCTTCCCAACAGACAAGGCTACTCACAGACCACCGTCCCGTTGACGATGTGGAACTGGTAGCCGTTCAGCACGGGCTGGCAGCCCGCCTCCCTCAGCTTCTCATAGCAGCAGTCGTGGGCCCGGCAGCACCTGAGGCCAGACGAGAGGGTGGTGAGGGGCTCTGCCTGGGAGCGGGTCCCTGGGAAGTAGCTGGAGGACCTTAGGTGGGACACGGAGCAGACTCAGCTGCCTCCTCCCAGGCAGTGAAAGTGGGGTGGTGAATTACAGATGATATTAAAACTAATAAACACAACCAGCATCAGTCACTGGGCTCTGTGTAGCACCTACGGCTGTCTCCTTAGCTCCGCACAGTAACCCTCTGAAGCACGGTCATTGTCCCCACCTCGTAGGGGAGGAAATGAGATTCAGAGAGGGGAATGTCCCAAAATCACACAGCTGGGAGACGATAGCCCCGGCCTCAAATCTGGACCCACGTGACTCGTTCGTTCATTGAGCAATTTTAACGGGGCCCCGACTGTGTGCCAGGCACTGTGACCATCACCGAGGAGACGACTGTCAGCATGAACAGATGTCGTCCTGCTCCCAGGGCACCCAGAGTTAGCTGGAGGTTGCACAGGAGAGCGACGGAGGAGAAATGACATCTGGGGAGTGGTCACAGCCCATTTCCTCCCCCGCTGTTGCAAGGGGCGGGAATGCAGAAACCTGGGCTTGGAGTCTCAGGCCTGCAGCGCCAGCGCGCCTCTCTCATCATTCCCATCTGCAAGTGGATGCTTGGCCAGTTATCATCTTTGGCTAATAGTGTTCAATGTCTAATCAGCCTTTGGACTTAAATGATGGGGAGGCACACAGCAGCAGAGAAAGGAGACCAGGCCAGGCTTTGAAATCAGCAAATTCGTATTCAGATCCTGACTTTGCTACGTAGGAGCTATTCCCTCCCTGTTAAGAGGGTTGGAGCAGCAACTCTGGATCCTGGATGCCTGTGGTCCTGTAGAATGAGGCTGGTAACACTGCCTCCTTCCCTCTCGGGAGGATGAAGTCAGGCCCCGTGTGCAAGTCACCGATCCCAGCTCCTGGCCTATGTGGATATATCCTAAGTATTAGTCCCCTTTCAGGCCTCTGAGGTCCTCCCAGCTGGACTATTCATGGTTCCATGAGCCCAACCCGTGGGGACTCAACTCTGGGGAGTGATATTTCAGGCCCAGCTGTCAGGACATATTCTGCACGCTAGGTTACATGTGGTGAGAAACAGTGTGCTTTCATATTTCATTTTTTGGAGACAGAGTCTCACTCTGTCACCCTGGGTAGAATAGGGTAGCATCGTTATAACTCACAGCAACCTCAAACTCTTGGGTTCAAGCGATCCTCTTGCCTCAGCCTCCCAAGTAGCTGAAACTACAGGCACCCGCCACAATGCCCGGCTAGTTTTTCTATTTTTGGTAGACATAGGCTGCTGCTCTTGCTCAAGCTGGTCTTGAACTCCTGAGCTCAAGCAGTCCACCTGTCTCAGCCTCCCAGCGTGCTGGGATTACAGGCATGAGCCACCACGCCTGGCCTCGCTTTCATATTTCTTCAAATGAAATGACATGCAGACTGTCCTGTTTCCCACCTCCCCCTACACTCACCAGATTACACCCACCTCCATTTTTTTCTGGGAACTCACACTGCCCCACCCCCCATCCTTAGAAGTAGGCCTGGCCCCCAGTTTGGTTCTATGCAACCTCACCCAGATGGACAACTTTTCCAAACTGGGCCACTTTCAGTCCCTCTCCTAGAATATGGAATTAGAACTGGGAGAAGGTGAGTCAGTCTTGCTGTGTCTAGCCTCCTAAAAGCTGGGAAGTTGAAAGGAGGACACATTTCCTACGAGAATGAGGAAGTTTCTAGGGCTCTGGGCAGGACTGACCGCACACACCTGCGGAGCCCTGTGCAAAATGAAAACATGGGCCCCTTAGTAAGAAGATCAAGGTGGTGACAGTAGTCAACTATGCTGGGGCCCTTACAACTTCACAGGTCACACACTCAAGAAGCTGGCCAGGGCTCGGCACCTGTGGCTCAATCGGCTAAGGCGCCAGCCACGTACACCTAAGGTGGCAGGTTCGAATCCCCAGCCCGGGCCCGCCAAACAACAATGATGGCTGCAACCAAAAAATGGCCGGGCGTTGTGGTGGGCGCCTGTGGTCCCAGCTGCTTGGGAGGCTGAGGCAGGAGACTTGCTTGAGCCCAGGAGTTGGAGGTTGCTATGAGCTATGATGCCATGGCACTCTACCCAGGGAGATAGCTTGAGGCTCCGTCTCAAAAAAAAAAAAAAAAAAATGGGGGGGAAATCAAACTATCTGAAAATGAGATCTGCTTGAGATAAGTTTTGATGATTTTGATGCTTTTATTAACAACATTTTCCTATAAGTACCTATAGTGCTTTTCCAGACCCTTGTCCTATTTTCCTAATTCATTCTCCAGAGAAATCAATGGAATTTGAGAAAATGGCTAAATTAGGTTTATATAAACTAGATAGAAACTTTGATAAAATCTGCAATAAAAAAAGCAATAGTATGCTTTTCCTCCTTATGAAGAAAGAAACATTGGTAGATCTTGTTACTCATCTTACATAGGAAATGGCAATAGTTATATAGATGAAAATTTGTAAAGTTGTACTTTGAGGTTTACCACAAAAGAAGTTACAACATGTTTTCATTTCATGTCTCCTGTACTTAAAAACTTTTGAGATTTGTCCAGAGCACTGCTCCAGATGACTGCCATTCTTAAACATTGGGTTCACTTTTCTACATCTACAGTATCACATAAAGATTTGCTGTGATCTACAAAAATGAGCCACATGCTATCTTCCTTTTCAAAAGGAAATAAGTAAACCTTGAACTTCTAATTTTAAAGCTTTGGCTAATTGGATGTCTTGGACATGTTTTATTTCAGGGTTACCATCCATTGACCCATCAGGCAGCTCCCAATCTTCCTCTTCTGCTCCTCTGACAAGTTTTTCCGGCATACCAGGAACGAGGGTTTTCCTGCAAGGGCCAGCTCCTGTTGGGACTCCTAGTTTCAACAGACAACATTTTTCTCCCCATCCTTGGACAAGCGCCTCAAACTCATGTAGGAATCCTGGAGGAACTCTTCCCAAAAAGTTTTAAATAAGTTATTAAACCATTTATTTAAGGGAACACTATGTTTTAACATTAGTAAACTAGATAGTAGGCAGATACTCAAGGTTTGTATTGTAGTCATGTCAAAAATTTATCAGTCATTTGTAGGATAGAAAACTTGAGAAGTATCAAGCTATTCCAAGCCAGAAATGTTTACATTGGGGCTTGAATCAAGAAAAGAGGGACTACAAATAGTTTTACAAAAGGATCCTTTGAGGGCAGTGTAATTAAAATTAGTTCTCAAATGTGAAAAGAAATTGAATTATGTGTATGGTCAGTTTTAGTATGATTTCTCATTTATTTTATGAAACTGTATTATTGCTGTTTATAAGTAAAAGTTTTCCTTTGTTCTAACTTATTTATTTCAATATTTAGAACAGCTAAAGTATGTGGAATTAAACAGGATTTCCTTTTTTTTTTTTTTAAATGATCATCAGGAGGTAGTGAGTAATAGCCTTTTTTGACAAGGAAAACTACCCAAATTATCCAAGAGTACCATTAGGAAACAAAGCTTTGAATTAACCTATAATCCTTTGCTAACATTTAATGTTTCCTTTTTAAGGAGGAAAAAAAAAAGGCTATAGAAAGGAAAAAAAAACAATAAGTATAGAGGGCTACCAACTGTTTTATATATAATATGCTAGGAACTGTGTGAACATTGCCTCATTTAGTTAATTTAAAATGTGACAATGCACATTTTGAGAAGATCATGTAAAGCTAGATAAAGGTAAATGTGGCCTGTTTCCTTTCTAGCCTTGTTCAGTTCAGTCTGAAAAAATGTTTTAGACTGTTTGTTTCATGCTAAATATAGGCAGAAGTAATCTAGGATAATGTCTACAGAATTATATATTTTGATTCAAATGATCTTATAAAATGAAATTTTTCTCTACAGAACCTAAATTGTGGAGTAGATCTTTCCAACAAGGTTTCTCATGTTGTTATAGTTTTTATACGTAATAAAACAATAGAGAAATATTTTGCCACCAGGTGACTCTCCTATTCCATCTGTTTCTTCGGGATCATCTTCACCTCTTTCAGCCACTTCTGCCCCACCAACTTTGGGCCAACCAAAAGGAGGCAGTGCCAGTCAGGATCGAAAAATACCTCCCCCTATTGGAACAGAAAGACTGGCCCGGATCCGGCAAGGAGGGTCTGTTGCACAAGCCCCTGTGGGGACCAGTTTTGTTGCTCCTGTTGGACACAGTGGAATCTGGTCATTTGGTGTCAACGCTGTGTCAGGTACATTTATCTTGCCCTCTCTCTAGAGGGATATCTCAGATAAGTTGTGAGGTTGCCATTAAAACTTAATTTTTAACAAATAAACAAACAAAACTTAGTTCCTATGTTTAACGTTCAATCAGGGAAGAATATTTACATTTATGAGTTCAATTCCAGAGTCTGGAATCTTAGTTGGGATGATATATTGAGTTGATCAGAAATCAAAGATTCAAAGTGTGCATCATTTCCCTTTTAAGCAGTCTTTGAGTTCTTTCAGAGAATACTTTTGAAAGACAAAGTAGAGTGGGATATTCAGAGGAGTTCTTCAAGTTTTCTGGGAACTTTTTTGTAACTTGTAAGACTGATTAATGTACCCAGAGCTCTTAAGAGGAAAGATTTTGATCACATTTAGTATGAAAAAAGGAATAAAATGGTAATGTTTTATTATTTTACCTAAATAAATATCAAATTCTGTTTTCAATTCTTCTTTCTAGAAGGCTTATCAGGTTGGTCGCAGTCTGTGATAGGGAACCATCCAATGCATCAACAATTATCAGACCCAAGCACATTCTCCCAGCATCAACCAATGGAGAGAGATGATTCTGGAATCGTAGCCCCCTCTAACATTTTTCATCAGCCTATGGCAAGCAGTTTTGTGGATTTTTCTAAAGTGAGTTGACAAACATCATTGTAACTTGTTTGACACTTTGCCAGCCAATGTAGTCACATGTTAAGGAATATTTTTGTTGACATAATTCTCCCTTTTGTTTCTGTGACTTTGCCAGATCTTTTGCTCAATTTTAAGAGTAGATAATATTGTCCACAATAGTTTGTCCTTAAGCTGTCCTGAAGATGTACCTATCCTCTTAAAAACATCTGAGAGATTTGTGTTCTGCCACAGCTTTGAGGTTGGCCGTGAGCTCTTTGATGCCTTCTTGTCTATTCTGACAGCTTTCTGGCTGCCATAAAGCCAGATTATGGCTGGCAGTAATCATGTAGCGTTCCCCTTTTTTTCTTAGTACATGCTTATTAGTGAAACTAAAATATGGGAAAGTTGAGGGTATTAAATGTTTTTGGTTTTTTTTTTTGAGACAGAGCCTCAAGCTGTCGCCCTGGGTAGAGTGCTGTGGCATCACAGCTCACAGCAACCTCCAAC
>CAUYQV010154241.1:0-17436 GCA_963574575.1 Galagoides demidoff | reverse complement strand
CCCCTGGGTAGAGTGCCATGGCATCACAGCTTATAGCAACCTCCAACTCCTGGGCTCAAGCGAGTCTCCTGCCTCTGCCTCCCAAGTAGCTGGGACCACAGGCGCCCGCCACAACGCCCGGCCATTTTTTGGTTGCAGCCATAGTTGTTTGGCGGGTCCGGGCTGGGGATTCGAACCTGCCACCTTAGGTGTACGTGGCTGGCGCCTTAGCTGATTGAGCCACAGGCGCGCCGAGCCAGAAGTAATCTTTCATTCATTCTGCAAACAACTGAGAGCATACTGTGTGCTTGGCCCAGTCCTGGGGACAGGGGACACAGCAAGGAGCTACATAGTCAAATTCTCTGCCCTGGTGAAGCTGAGGGGGCAAGGGGGGTACCTCCAGTTTGCTAGATATAGGAAGTGCCAAGAAGTCAAAGGGGTAGGAGAGCAACCTAAGGCATTGGTGTTGGGAAGAGATTTCTGAGACTGGCTGCCTTGGGGGATGCATTCCCACCCTAGAAGGTCTGGGAGCAGTCAGGACCAAACTTTCAGGAGCCCCAAAAAAGTATTGTAGGGACTAAGCAGTGTCAATTGAGGTCAAGGTGTTGCAGAGGGTTTTTTTTTTTTTTTTGAAGAAACAGAGTCACACTCTATTGTTGGTAGAGTGCCAGGCATCACACAGCTCACGGCAACCTCCAACTCCTGGGCTTAGGCGATTCTCTTGCCTCAATCTCCCAAGTAGCTGGGAATATGGGCGCCCACCCCAACACCTGGCTATTTTTTTTTTGTTGCAGTTTGGCCGG
This sequence comes from Galagoides demidoff, assembly GCA_963574575.1. Taxonomy (NCBI): domain Eukaryota; kingdom Metazoa; phylum Chordata; class Mammalia; order Primates; family Galagidae; genus Galagoides; species Galagoides demidoff. Next base: position 16,654 of record CAUYQV010154241.1, on the reverse strand, counting down.
GGCTGGGTTTGAACCCACCACCCTCAGTATACAGGCTGGTACCCTACCCACTGAACCATAGGCACTGCCCTGCAAAGTGGTTTTGAAGAAGTCAAGGGTGAATCCAAAGATCTGAGTGAGGAGGGCTGAAGGTGGTGAAGCTGTGGCATGAGTTGGATTTGGAAACGATGAGCTCAGTCCTAGATGTGTTGAATGGAGGTGTCTGCAGGTTGGTTGTGCAAGTCTGGCATCCACAGGGAGGTCTGGTTCAGAAGCTCTAATGGGGTGGGTGTTGGTGAATGGATGATAAGCCTATGTTACCTCTTAGGCTGCCACAACAAAATACTACAGACTGGGTGGGTTAAACCATAGGTCTTTATTTTCTCACAGTTCTGGGGGCTGGCATTCTGAGATCAGTATGCCAGCAGGGTCAGGTTCTGGTGAAGGCTCTTTTCCCAGCTTGCAGATGGCTGCCTTCTTGATTCTGCCCTTATCACTTTGATTAACCTTAAGTACCTCCTAAAGATCCTATCTTCAAATACAAGAACATTGAATGTTAGGGCTTCAACCTATAAATTTGAGGCAGGGACATAATTCCATCTATAGCAAAGCCCTGAGACTGGGCACAATCCCCCAGAAGTGAGAGCACTTTCCATTGCTGCCCCACCCAGATCTCAGTTGCATTAGAACCCTCCTTCCAGGCAAGTCCAGATGTCCCCATGTGCCCCAAATTGATCTATGTGACCCTAAATGAATGGCCATGTTCCCCCTGCCACCAGATCATACATTCCAGAGACAGGGCCTTCTAAGTCTCAGCCTGCCACAGGTAGGGACTTGGCGAATATTTGTTGACTATTGGGAGGTTGTGGAAACTGTGTCCTGTGCCCTTGAGTCTCACTGAGAGACCCACTTGTGCCAGAGACCAGGACTAGTGGTATTGGGAGGGTCCCCCTTCACCCTGTGAGCCTAGGGGCTGCCCTGTGGCCTTCTACCCCTCCCCTGCAGCAGGGACTAATACACTGAGATTTGGGAAGAGATGATTCTGATGTGGTTTCCTGCCCTTGAGAATGGTCAAGTGGGACTTCATGTTCTCAGAGTAGCAAGTAGCTGAGGGCAGAGGAGGGCGGGACTCCAAGCAGGGTGTACAACTTTAGCAAAGGCCTGGCTTCAGTGGAGCGGGGTGCATGCTCTGTGCTTGAGTCCAAGATGAGTGAGGTGGAGGGCTTGAGTGCCAGACTAAGGGATATGTTACACCAGGTCTGGAGGGAGCAGAGCCAGCTGCTCTGGGGGTTCAGCTTGGTTGATACTAAATCTGTCCCACCCCTGACTGAACCAGTAGGTGACCCAGCCAGGTACCTGCTGCTTGAGACCTGTTTGTTTTGGGAGCCCAGTCATAGCTGCTCCCTTCTGGGACTGGCATGGGTGATGGGCTTGCCATCCGAGGCAATTGTTCTCCTGAGTCTGGACAGTTTGGGGCAGTCTGCAAGGAATGGAGGGGTACTCTGCGGTGGGTCTGTGCAGGCCCTTTATTGCATTCCTGGGCTGTCTGCTGCCTCACTCCATCTCACACCTCAAATCCTAGCAAGGCCATGAGGCCATGAAAGGAGACGGAATAGCATCCAAGTCTAGCAGATCACAGACACGCCTTTCCCATTCCTGGATCCCTAGCAGTGTGGGGGTGTTCTGTGGCTGGGTTTGCCCCACTTGCTCCTTCTGCCCCCTAATTGCTAATAGAAGACTCCAGAGCTCTAGGTGCCAAGCTCTGAAGCTGAAGTACAGGAGGCATTGGGACTCCCACCGGGACATTGTTTGGGCTCTTGACTTTAAAAGGTCACCTGGGCCCTGCATCTCTGTTACCTCCTGTTGTCCCAGAACCTCACAGTCCCCATTGCTGAGTGCTGACTGTGTGCCTTGCACCAGGTAGCTCCCTGGGACCAGGCAAGACAGCACTGTGGTCCCCACCCCAGATCCCCGATTTGGAGGCTGCCTCACGTACTTAGGTAACTCACAGAGAGTGTCTGCAGCAGTACCCAGCGTGCCAAACGAAGTAAGCGGGACCCCAAGGAATGCCCTCTGCAACCCTAGAAATGTCTGTGTTCCAACTGCACAGCCTCTGGCCCCCTCCCCACCAGCTACCATGTACCAAACTCAAGTCGTTTGTTCTACTTTATGCTTTCTCTCTCTCTCACTTTCAATCTCTCTCGCTCTCTCTCTGCGTTATTCTTTAATCTATTTACAAATATTTACTAAGCATCTACTGCCAAGAAACTGATCTTGAACAAAACTGGCCATGATACTTACCTTCATGGAGTTGACAGTCCTCTTGCATGGATGAATCTCCATAAAACTCTTAGAGTGCTGCCGACCCCAAGGTTCTAACTCCAAGCCTCCTACTGCTCACTCCCAAAGATGCCTGTGCCCTCTTCCCTGCAGCCATGCTCCCCTGCGCTCTCCTCCAGCCATAACCACCTCCTTTGGGTCTTCAGATGCCACCTGATACCTTTCCTTCCAGGGGTGTTCTCTCCATCTCCCCAGCTCCTGTTTGTCCTTTAGTGGCCCATACCACCAAGATTGGCCATTTTGTGACACACTCACCCCAACTATAACTAAATCATTTCTCATGTTTCCCCACTAGACAGTGAGCCTTGGCTGAGCATAGCTGATGCTGTTCCTGGCTGTGTCCCCAGCACCTTGCACAGAGGAGGATGCAGTTCATCAGGGTGGGTTGGATGGATGAGTCCCCTCTTTCAGATGAGTAAACTGAGGCAGAGAGGTGAGGGGCTTTGGCTACACTGCACACCTATCCTGTCTTGGTTCCTTGACCATCTTGATCCTTGTCATTGGGGCCTCAGTATGGGGGTGGAGGGTGGCTTTAGTTTGGCAGCCCAGGGAGGTGTCAGGACCCCTGAAGTAGGTTCTCTGGCCTCTGTCCCTTGGTTACCATGTGATGTACTGGTTTCTCTTGCCTCTTTGACTTGTTCAGCTGTGAGTTTGGACTCCTGGAAGGAAATTTATGATGCCTTATGTCTGGGAATTCAAGATCCTGCCTCTCCTCTCTGATTACCCTAAGATGTTATTTGTGCGTGTGGTTGAGACAGAGGTTTTGAGTAGGGGGAGGATACCGATGAGGGAAATCACAGGCTGTGGTGCCTAGACAGATTCTGGATTGAATCTTGACCCCACACTGACCTCAGGACAGTACTTAATTTCCACGTGGCCTCAGTATTCCCAGCTGAGAACTGGCAATATGAAACCAGCCCTGAAGTCTCACTAAGAGGATTCCAGGAGCTCATGCTTGGGGTGCATTGGCTTCTCCCTTTCCCTGTGTGCAGGGAGGGGTAGGGCCCACATTTCCTCGTGGTCTTTGCATAGTACCAGCTCTGTGAGTTTGGGTTGCGTTCATAGGGTCAGGTTAGTGTTCAATTTCAAAATGGAGAAAGAGATTTGGGTTTCTGGTTTCAGGAGTAGGTCAGTGCTGGAGCCAGGACTCAACTTGGCCCCAAGATGTACCTCTGAGGCCTTGGGCACATGCCACTTCTGCTCATCATAGCAGCCAATTTTAGAATAATCTGAGTGTTAGCATGTAGGGGCCAAGTATTCCCTGTTTTCCCGGTGCCCATCCCACAGCAGCAGCTCTGAATGGAGTTGCTAATGAATGAGAAAACAGTGAAAAGATGCAGGAAAACTAACTGTGGGAGTGAAGAAAAAAAGCTGAGGTTCATTCTTTGCACATACTGGGTACATCGTTTTCCTGCTGGCCAGCTGGAGCCGCTGCTCAGGATCCTCTTACTCAGGGAATCCCTCTCCTTCCCCAACCCTGCCCAGGGTAGGGCCCTGGTCTTCAGAGACCCTACAGAATTGTAGAGGACTCACTTTTACTACTGGTGGAATGTGTAAGGTCACCCCTTTCTTTTTTTTTTTGAGACAGAGCCTCAAGCTGTCCCCCTGGGTAGAGTGCTGTAGCATCACAGCTCACAGCAGCCTCCAACTCCTGGGCTCAAGCGAGTCTCCTGCCTCTGCCTCCCAAGTAGCTGGGACCACAGGTGCCCTCCACAACGCCCGGCTATTTTTTTAGTTGCAGCCATCATTGTTGTTTGGTGGGTCCGGGCTGGATTCAAACCTGCCACCTTAGGTGTATCTGGCTGGCGCCTTAGCCACTTGAGCCACAGGTGCCGAGCCACCCCTTTCTTTAAAATCCTTCAATGACTGCCTTGGAGTGTGGGGCACAGCCTTTACATCATCCTGCCTGGCCATTTTTTCCCGGAAGAGCCTCTTATGCAGAAGTTTGCCTAGACCCTTTTCCTAGGCTAGGTCCCTCACTGGTCAGGGCAAAGGGTGGCTCCCTGAACAAGTTAATTCTTCCTCCCCTCCCTTAAGCACTTTTGGGCTTTCTTTTTTGGGGGGAGGGGACAGAGTCTCAAGCTGTCACCCTGGGTAGAGTGCTGTGTCATCACAGCTCACAGCAACTTCAAACTCTTAGGCTTAAGTGATTCTCTTGCCTCAGCCTCCCAAGTAGCTAGAACTACAGGCGCCTGCCACACCGCCTGGCTATTTTTTTGTTGCAATTGTCATTGTTCTAGCTGGCCCAGGCTGGGTTCAAACCCTCCAGCTTCAGGATGTGGCTGGTGCCCTACCTACTGAGCTATGGGTGCTGCCTTTTTTTTTTTTTTTTTTTTTTTAGACAGGCTTTCTCTCTGTTGCCTAGGTTAGTGGTTTCATCGTAGTTTACTGCAACCTCAAACTCCTGGGCCAAAGTAGTCTTCCTACCTCAGCTTCCCAAGTAGCTAGGACTATGTAGGTGCATGCCACCATGCCTAGCTAATTTATTTTTATTTATTTATTTATTTAGTAGAGATGAGGTCTTGTTGTGTTGTCCAGGCTGGTCTTGAACTCCTGGCCTCAAGTGATCCTCCTACCTTGATCTCCCAAAGTACTGAGATTACAAGCATGAGCCACTGCACCCAGCCTCACAGATTTTCTTTCTAAATATTACTTACTTTTGCTGTAGGCAATTTGCTCACCAGTTTCAAAATTCAAAAGTGTACTAACTGTTTTTTTCAAGTCTCATTCCTAATTCTGCTCAGAGGAAACTAGTCTCCTTCCTTCCCTTCCTTCTTTTTCCATAGCTTTATTGAGATGCACACATCATCCAGTTTACCCATTTTAAGTGTACAGTTCAGTGGTCTGTAGGCTGTCTACAGAATTGTACAACTACCACCATGGTCAGTTTTAGAAGATTTTTCATTACATCAAGAATAAACCGGGTGGCTCCTGTGGCTCAGTGGATAGGGCGCTGGCCCCATATACCAAGGGTGGCAAGTTCAAACCTGACCCCGGCCAAACTGCAACAAAAAATAGCCGGGCATTGTGGCGAGTACCTGTAGTCCCAGCTACTCGGAAGGCTGAGGCAAGAGAATCACCTAAGCTCAGGAGTTGGAGGTTGCTGTGAGCTATGTGATGCCATGGCACTCTACTGAAGACAATAAAGTGAAACTCTTATCTCTATTAAAAAAAAAAAAGGATAAACCCATAGACTTTTGCTTTCCCCAGCCCTACCCATTCTCCATTCTCCCTTTCCCTCTCTCCCCAGCCCCTGACAACTATTAATCTGCTTTCTATCTCTATAGATTTGCCTGTTCTTGATGTTTCGTATAAATGAGGCTATAAACCATGTGGTCCTTTGTCTTGATTTCTTAAACTTCGCATGTTTTCCAGGGACATCTATGTTTTAGCATGTGTCAGAATTTCTTTCCTCTTATGGCTCAATAATATTCCATTGTATGGATTTACCATATTTTGTTTATCCATTCATCTGTGGATAGAACATTTGGATTGTTTCCACCTCTAAGCTATTGTGAATAGTGCTGCTCTGAACATTTGGATACAGGTTTTTAGGTGGACAAATGTTTTCATTTCTCTCAGGCAAAAATTGTAGGAGTAGAAATTGCTGGGTAACGTGGTAACTGTGTTTAACCATTTGAGGAGCTATCAGACTGTTTTCCGAGGTGATTGTACCATCTGACACTCCTACAAGCAAGGTCATTCTCATCAACTTTTTTTTTTTTAATTAAATCATAGCTGTGTACATTAATGCAATTATAGGATACAATGTGCTGGTTCTATATACAATGTGAAATGCTTTCATCAAACCGGTTAACATAGAATCAACTTTTTGATTCTATGCAGCTTAGTGGCAGTCATTCAGTAAATGGTGATTAAGGCTCATGTGCTGGGCACTGTGAACTCTGTTGCACAGTCAGGTGACCCTGCCTTCTTGTCATTTCCATACTAGTGTGCTGCAAAGGTACCCTAGGCATGCGGCATGAGTTATCACTGGTTTGAGCTTATAGGCACTCACTGCATCCTAGCCACCCTTCTAAGCTCTTGGTGAACTCAGTTAAACATGGGGAAGTATGCCTTTGCCCATCTCTCTGCAAGGGACAGCATGTGGCCACTCTAGTCTATAGCTGGCTTAGCTGATTTGACAGGATCTAATAAAAGCAGGTCCCTAACAGGACAGGAGTGGAGGGGCTCTGGGACTCTGATTAGTATGGTAAGGACAAATTGCACTGTGTGGATGTCCCTCCAGCAGGGGAGGTCTGAGAGCAGGGCCAGGCAGCCCCAGTGTTTGGACCCTGACCCAGTCCTTTTGTCTTTCCCTGTATCCTGTGCAGTTTCCGCCATGGCACAGACGCTGCAGATGGAGATCCCAAACTTCGGCAACAGCATCTTGGAGTGCCTCAATGAGCAGCGGCTGCAAGGCCTGTACTGTGACGTGTCTGTGGTCGTCAAAGGCCATGCCTTCAAGGCCCACCGGGCTGTGCTGGCTGCCAGCAGCTCTTACTTCCGGGACCTCTTCAACAGCAGCCGCAGCGCGGTGGTGGAACTGCCGGCAGCTGTGCAGCCTCAGTCTTTCCAGCAGATCCTTAGCTTTTGCTACACAGGCCGCCTGAGCATGAATGTGGGTGACCAGTTTCTGCTCATGTACACAGCCGGCTTCCTACAGATCCAGGAGATCATGGAGAAGGGCACCGAATTCTTCCTCAAGGTGAGCTCCCCAAGCTGCGACTCCCAGGGCCTGCACGCCGAGGAGGCCCCGTGGTCCGAGCCCCAGAGCCCTGTGGTGCAGACGTCAGGCTGGCCGGCCTGTAGCACTCCTCTGTCCCTTGTGTCACGGGTCAAGACGGAGCAGCAGGAATCGGACTCTGTGCAGTGCACGCCTGTGGCCAAGCGGCTGTGGGACAGCAGCCAGAAGGAGGCTGGAGGCAGCGGCAACGGGAGCCGCAAGATGGCCAAGTTTTCTACGCTAGACCTGGTTGCCAACCGGCCACACCAGCAGGCCCCAGTGGTGGCAGCAGCCCAGCCCACTGGGGTGGCAGCAGTGGTGGTAGCAGCAACGGGGTCTGGGGCTGGGGCTGGGGCTGGGGCCGGGGCTGGGGCTGGGGTTGGGCAGCCAGCCAGTGGGGCCACAGGAGGTGTGGTGATCGGGCTCAGCACATCAGAGCGGACCAGCCCAGGCACTTCAAGCGCCTACACCAGCGATAGCCCTAGTTCGTACCACAATGAGGAGGACGAGGAGGAGGACGGGGGCGAGGAGGGTACAGACGAGCAATACCGACAGATCTGCAACATGTACACCATGTACAGCATGATGAACGTCAGCCAGACAGGTGCGGCGTGTCCCGGCTTCCCACGCCCCATCCCCTGGCCTGGCATCCCCTCCCCCTGACACGTGCATACCACTTTTCCTCCGCAGCTGAGAAGGTGGAGGCCCTCCCTGAGCAGGTGACCCCTGAGTCCCGCAATCGCATCCGGGTACGGCAAGACCTGGCCTCTCTCCCCACTGAGCTCATCAACCAGATTGGCAACCGCTGCCACCTCAAGCTCTATGATGAGGGTGACCCCTCCGAGAAGCTGGAGCTGGTAACAGGTGAGCCAGCCAGCTTTGTCCCAGGATCTACCTGCTCCACTGCCTGGTGCCTCAGTGCACTCTAAGCTGGGCTGAGTTGTGTGGCTGATTAGGAGCTGGTGCCCTGGCCACTGTCCTGGGGCCGCAGCTGTGTAAGTATTGTGATGGCTGTAGCATTAGGTGAGTTGATACAAATCAAAGACGTACCCCTAGGTTTCTAGCTCAGGGGTTGGCTAATACTGTTTGGCCACAGGCAGGTTGATTTGCTACTTCATAGGGTGGGGTGAGGGCTAACTACCATAGCTGTTAAGAATGTGGCTGGGTGAAGTGGCTCTTGCCTCTAATTCTATTGCATTAGGAGGCAGAGGTAAGAGGATTGCTTGAGGCCAGGAATTTGAGACCAGCTTGAGCAAGAGTGGGACTCTGTTTCTATCAAAAATAGAAAAATGTGGCTCGGCACCTCGGCTAAGGCGCCAGCCACATATACCTAAGTTGGCGGGTTTGAATCCCCAGCCCAGACCCGCCAAACAACAATGATGGCTGCAACCAAAAAAATGGCCAGGCGTTGTGGCGGCCGCCTGTGGTCCCAGCTACTTGGGAGGCGGAGGCAGGAGACTCGCTTGAGCCCAGGAGTTGGAGGTTGCTGTGAACAGTGATGCCATGGCACTCTACCCAGGGGGATAGCTTGAGGCTCTGTCTCAAAAAAAAAAAAAAAAATAGAAAAGTAAGAGCTGGGCCTGGTGGCTCATACCTGTAATCCTAGTACTTTAGGAGACTGGAGTGGGTGGATTGCTTGAGCTCAGAAGTTAGAGGCTGGCCTGAGCGGGAATGAGACCTTGTCTTTACTCAAAATAGAAAAACTAGCTGGGCTCTGTGGTGGGTACCTATAGTCTCAGCTATTTGGGAAGCTGAGGCAAAAGGATCTCTTGAGCCCAAGAGTTTGAGGTTGCTGTGAGCTATAATGCCACAGCATTCTGGCCAGGGCAATAGAGTGAGATTTGGTCTAAAAAAAAAAAAAAAGGCCTTGAGGTCACAGTGTATGGTGATGAGGCTCCACTCCTCCGTACTCTATAGCTGGCCACAGTCAAGGTCCTTACAACCACACACAGGTGGTTGTACTAGGCTCACAATGGGACTTGGCACACACAGTAGTGCTATAAATAGTGACACCACTCTTTTCTGTCCTTTCCTGAGTGATGACAGATGGGAAGTCCCTAGGAGCCTCACTCGACTGCCCTCAGGAGGAGGAAGAAGATCCCTGGGGCAAAAGTGGGGACCCAGAGCCCAGTAGAGAGTCTCAGGGCTTCTGAGAAGGGGATTGGGCCAACATGATGGTGTGGCCTCATGGGGGGTGTGGTTGTTTGGGGGCACTCTGAGCCATCCTCTGGCCTATCCTCACCAGGCACCAACGTGTACATCACAAGGGCGCAGCTCATGAACTGCCACGTCAGCGCAGGCACGCGGCACAAGGTCCTGCTGCGGCGGCTCCTGGCTGCCTTCTTTGACCGGTGAGGCCCTTGCCAGACCCTGGGGAAGGGTAGTGGGTTGCCCTGTGCCCCTCATCACTGCCACCACTACTGAATACCTCTGTGCGCCCACCCTGCCCCCAGGAACACACTGGCCAACAGCTGTGGTACCGGCATCCGCTCTTCTAGCAACAACCCTACCCGCAAGCCACTGGACAGCCGTGTTCTTCATGCTGTCAAGTGTGAGTGTCCGTACTTTGGGAGAGAGGGCCGGCAGGCAGACTGTATTTTCCTCCAGTGTTGGCCCTGATGGATGGGTGCAGTTGTGTATTGAGGATTCTGAGGCTCAGTATAGGCTTGTTGGGAAGAGGGCTGTGACTGATAGGAGGTTTCTTTGTGCTTGGGTGACAGAGGTGCCAAAGGGAGGTCAGGGGACCTGTATCAGGAGGGTCTCAAACTCACGGAGGTCATAGGAGGGATGAAGCCGCTGGCAGAACCTGCCAAAAGGGGCCACCACCACACCAGATGGTTTTAGCCACCTGTTGGAGTGAGTCAAGGTTTCCATGTGGACTCTTCCAGTTACTAAATTCTGGCAAATGATCCCAATTGTTCAAGAATGTGTTGCTAGCACATCAAAACCCACATTTCCCTACATGTGGCCAAAGTCAGGCATTTGGGAACAGGAGGTGTTGGTCTGTGGTTTGAAGTCCCATATCCTGGCCTCAGTTGTCTCCCCTATGAGGGGGAGGTCACAGATGGTAGGGAATGGGTGGTCTCATGAGAAACCAGTCAGACTTGTGTCATGGCCGTGCCATATCTGAGCCACCTTCCGTATCCTGCCTACATAGACTACTGCCAGAACTTCGCCCCAAACTTCAAGGAGAGTGAGATGAATGCCATTGCGGCCGACATGTGTACCAACGCCCGCCGCGTCGTGCGCAAGAGCTGGATGCCCAAGCTTAAGGTGCTCAAGACCGAGGGTGATACCTACACCACCTTCATCAGCGAAACGGGCAAGATAGAGCCAGACATGATGGGCGTGGGCAAGATAGAGCCAGACGTAATGGGTGTGGGCAAGATAGAGCCAGACATGATTGGCGTTGGCAAGATAGAGCCAGACATGATGGGTGTGGGCAAGATAGAGCCAGACATGATGGGTGTGGGCAAGATAGAGCCAGACATGATGGGTGTGGAGCATGGCTTTGAGACAACTGGCCATGAGGGCGAGGCAGGCCCCTCGGCTGAGGGCCTGTAGTAACCCACACCGGACCCTCCCCTTGGGCTGCATACTCCCCTCCCATCACACCCCTGCCCACCACCATCTTGGTCACGAGCTACTGTCCGTCCCTCCCCAGGGCCCGCGGGGGGTTGCTGCATGCTCCTAGCCCCTCTGCCTCCCCTCTTCTACCCTCTTCCCCCAACACGAGCCGGCCAGGTGGGAGAGGACAGAGGATGCCAGGGCAGGTGACCGAGGTCCATGCTGCCTTCTTTAACACATACTCGTGTAGTCGGGAGCTCTGACTCCTCCCCTAACCCCTAGCAATCATCTGTCCACTCACCAGGCCCACCAGGGAGAGGGGACTGGCCTGAGGGGCTCGGGAAGGCCCCTCCCAGGCCTTGGATTGCCCTACACGGAAGCATTCCTCAGCCTCTGCCCCTCACTGCAGCCCCTTGGGACTTGAGGGGGGGCCCCCAGGGGTTCTCAGGACCCCTCCTGCCACCTCCCAGTGCTTCCACGTCTCCAAAAGCGCCTTCCTGTCACCCTCGTCTGTCCCTGTGCCTGGGGGCTGGGGTAGGCGAGGCTGTGGAGACTACCCATTTTACAGCTGGGGAAACTGAGGCTCAGAGAAATTGCACAACTGACCTAAGGTGGAGGGCCCAGTGCCCATTCTTTCCCCTGCCTCTGTTGTCCCCCATTGGTCCCCTTGGGCCTGAGAGAGGCAAGTCCTAAAGAAGGGAGTTGTTGGGGGAAGATGGAGGCTAGGAGAAGAGGTATGCAGGGCTGGCAGAGTGCGTGTGTGTGTGTGCGCGCGCGCGTGTGTGCGTGCGTGTGTGTGTGTGTGTGTGTGTGTTTAGAAGTTTTGCTTTCAGACAAATGAAGATTTAAAGCAGTAGGGGGCCCCTTCCCTCCATTCTCCTCACCACATCCCACCCCACAGCAGAGCTCCAGGCCTCCACAACCCCTGTACATAATTTTTAAAACTTTTTTTAGCGAATGAACTATTGAAGTATAAGATCCCTTTTATTTTTCAAACCAATGGAACTGTGTCCAATGTCCCCCTCAGGCCTGGGCTGAGGAAGGCAGGCTGTGGTGGGGGTGCTGGGGGCAGGCTGAATGTGTGCACATGTGTAGGTATGTGTTTCTGTGGTGGGGCCCCAGTTCCAGGCGCCACCTAGGCTCCTGTGGGTCTGCCCAGCTTCTCCCTCTCTTGTCCCTTGTCCCCCTCCCCAACAGGGCTACAGTTTAAAGGGTGTCCCAGGTCTTGGCCAGATGGCTTCTTCAAGGGCTGGGAAGGGCCAGCCCCACTTGCATTGATAGGATTTATTTGCAGAATTTCCGCTCTTACCTTTCCTTTTTATTTTTTTCTTGTCCAGAGAGTATTTTTATTTTTTTAGTTTTACATGTGAACATGGAGGGCTTTTTTCCTATTCACCATTCCCCCACATGGGTTGTCATTTCACCATCTCACAGTTGTGTTTGTGGCCCTTGTCCTCCCTCCCCATCTCCCATCACACCTAGTGGCCTCTGTAAAGAGGTAGGGCCCTGATTAGACTCTCTTGAGTGGTTTGGAGACCATCCACCTGACTCAGCAGCCCTGCCTGCCTGCTGGGGGTCCCTTCTAACATCTGCTTGCTTCAGGGGTCAGTCTGGGGTGTCGGGGTCCTGGTGCTCTGCTGTCCTGGCCCAGCCTCAGCACCTTAGCCCCTAGCCATCTGTCCTGGAGGGGAAGGGAGTCGACACCCCCAGCTAAAGCACAAGCACCTTAGTCACCCTCCCTCCCCTTCCCTTGCCCTCCTAGCCTGACATCCCACCCCAGCATTGATTTCCCAAAGCACAATATCCTGGTCACTTGGCAGCAGCTATGCCCGATGGGGGTAAGGAGTGGGTGGGACCTCTAGTCAGACCCCCAAAAGGAAGCAGGAGTTCCTAGGCACTCCCCTCCTTCCAGGCCTTAGTGTGGGGGGGCAGCTGTCTGGGACCAGGGGGTCTTCTTCCTCCCCATCCCCTTGTCCTGGGGAGGCCCCTGCCTGTTCCTCCCTGCCTATTCCTTGGGTGGGACTTGCCCCTGTCACTTCTTTGAGCGCTGGCTTGGGTGGCAGTGCCCACTTGTTTCAGGGACCCCAGGAGGTGCCCCAGGCTCCCGGGACTGTGTGTGTGGGTCTAGGGGGGGTGGGGGGTTGGGGGTGGGGAGAGGGTCTGGGCAGGGGGTGCAGGGGAGGATACTCCTCACCAGGAGAGCCAAAGACAGGGTTGTGCCTTACCCCAAGAGCTTCCCCACCCCTCTTGCCTTGCCATCCTCTCCACCCAGGGCAGCCTGCTGCTTTTCCCTTCTTTTCCTGCCCTGCTCTGCTCTGAGCTGCATGGTCCCTTCACCCTGGGCAGCCAGGAAGGAATAGGAATGGGGAATCATCAGAAAGACTGGGGCCCCCCACCCAGCTCTGCTTCCCTGGCCCCCACTCACCTACACCTCTTTCACGTGGGACAGGCCACCCACCCTGTCCATGTGAAGTGCCAACACCCTCCCTGCCCTGGGCCGAACCCCTACTCCCTTCCTGGGCCCCCAAGTGAGATTGCACATTAACTACTGTAAGGAGAGGAGAGGTGTTGGCAAATGTGAACCATGAGAATATCAGTGATACTGATGAGAATAAACTAAACGCCTTTGTAACAGCCCTGCTGCATGCTGTTTATTGGGGGTGTGCAGGACTGGGGGGACACCATGGGTGCTATGCCTAGCACACCCAGGCCACCCTGACTCCAGGCTGACAGTCACCAGTTGTAGTATCCTTCTAGCTACCCAACAGGTACAGAAAAGCATTAACATTCCTTACCCTCTGACTGGTCCTGCCACACATCTGAGGATATGAAAAGACAAAAGATTCTATCAAGTAAGAAAAAACATTCAGGTTCCTTGAGGCCCTCTAGATTCAAAGATAATTAATGGAATTAATTTGAATTAACATGGGAAAAGTATTTACTGACCTTGGGATCCATCAGGCGAAAGGGCCCCATTGATTAAAAATAACATGGTCAATTTTCAAAGTAACATGGGAAAGATATTTAGTAAATAAATATCTTTTTCTTTTCTTTTTTTTGTTTGAGACAGAACCTCAAGCTGTCCCCCTGGGTAGAGTGCTGTGACATCACAGCTCACAGCAACCTCCAACTTCTGGGCTCAAGCGAGTCTCCTGCCTCAGCCTCCCAAGTAGCTGGGACCACAGGCGCCTGCCACAACAGCCCGAGCCCGGCTATTTTTTTTTTTTTTTTGGTTGCAGTCGTCATTGTTTGGTGGGCCTGGGCTGGATTCAAACCCACCACCTTAGGTGTATGTGGCTGGCTCCTTAGCCAGTTGAGCCACAGGTGCTGAGCCATTTAGTAAATATCTTAACCTTAGTGATCCTGCTAGGTCAAAAGATATGCCCTAAGATGGAGAAGGAACCTTTATCTCTTGGTCCAAGCCAAGTCCATCTAATCTGATTACTTGGGGGAGGTGTCAAAATACATGGGGAAGATGACGGTGAGACACTTCAATTCACAGGGCAACTGCAGTATATTTCAGTAATACCAGCCCCCTTTGCAGTGGCACAACTGCCAGATAAAGATGGTCCCACTCTATCACCGAGGCCAGGTGTCCTCAAACTACGACCCTTGGGCCACATGTGGCCCGCCTAGGACATTTATGCAGCCCGCTGGGTGTTTCTGCTGCTGCTGCCTGTCCGGCTTAGCAGCCGACTCATCCTGGGGCTCACAGTCTGGCCCTCCAATGGTCTGAGGGACAGTGAACTGGCCCCCTGTTTATAAAGTTTGAGGACCCCTGACCCAGGCTATAGTGCAGTGGCATGATCTTTGCTTGCTGCAGCCTTGAACTCTCAAGTTACCCTCCTCCCTCATCCTCCTGAGTAGCTGGGACTACAGGCACCTGCCACTGTGCCCAGCCTGTTTTGCCCATTTTTAAATCAAGATGTTTGCTTTTTTTTTTTTTTTTTTTTTTGAGACAGAGCCTTAAGCTGTCCCCCTGGGTAGAGTGCCATGGCGTCACAGCTCATAACAACCTCCAACTGGGCTCAAGCGAGTCTCCTGCCTCTATTTCCCAAGTAGCTGAGATTACAGGCGCCCGCCACAATGCCCGGCTATTTTTTGGTTGCGGCCGTCATTGTTTGGCGGGCCCAGGCTGGATTCAAACCCGCCAGCTCAGGTGTATGTGGCTGGCACCTTAGCAGTTTGAGCCACAGGCTCTGAGCCAGCTTGTTTGTTAGGATAACTTATTATTTTCTTTTGTGTGTGTGTGTGGCCATGGCTGGGTTTGAACCCGCCACCTGGCATATGGGGCCGGCACCCTACTCCTGTGAGTCACAGGAGCCACCCAATACTTTATTATTCTTAACTGTTAGTAAAAAAAAAAAACTTGAGCCACCATGCCCATATCTATGCTTCTGTGTAGCTGGGATTACAGGCACACACCTCAGTACGTGTCTCCAAAAGTGCTTCTTTTAAGGAAGATTTAGAATTAAGTACAGAAAGGATCAAGAGAACCTAGGCCAATATAAAAGGACTCTTCTACATGTGTTTCTTTTTAAGATTTGACAAATTGGTTAATAGAAGGACATCTTTGTAACAGCAGTTTATAATGTATAAAAGAGCAACAGAGATGCCTACTTTTGATGACTGATTACATAATGTTTGGTATGGAACCATCTAATAATCTCAGATTCATAGCACTTGAAGGTTTTGGCTGTTTATAGGAATAACTCTGCACTCAGGAAGGCTCTATGGCAGGGGTTCTCAACATGTGGGTCGAGACCCACAGGAACTGTATTAAAAGGCTGCAGCATTAAGAAGGTTGAGAACCACTGCTCTATGGCTTATCAGAGAGGAACTGAACTAGATTTGCAATGGAACCAACCCAATGTCACTCAAAAGCCCTTTAAAAGTAACTTAGGCTTTACATCTAACCTCAAACTCTGCCACACTGCCCAGTTATCTTTTTTTTTTTTTTGAGACAGAGTCTCAACTTTGTTACCGTCATTAGAGTGCTGTGCTATCACAGCTCACAGCAACCTCAAACTCTTGGGCTTAAGTGATTCTCTTGCCTCAGTGTCCCAAGTAGCTGGGACTACAGATGCCTGCCAAATGCCTGGCTATTTTTTTGTTGCAGTTGTTATTGTTGTTTAGCTGGCCCAGGCCAGGTTTGAACCCTCCAGTCTGGGTATATGTTGTTGGCGCTCTACCCACTGAGCTATGGGCGCTGCACAGCTATCTTTTAGGAAACAAGGTCTCACTCTTATTCAGGCTGGTTTTGAACTTCAGAGCTCAAGCAATCCACTGGCCTATGCCTCCCAGAGTATTAGAATTACAGGTGTAAGCCACTGAATGCATCAGCCCATAAGACTACAAGCAGCCCATCCAGGAGGTGATAGCGGAAATGACCAATGGAGGTGTGGATTTTTCATTTGAGGTCATTGGTTAGCTTGACGCTATGATGGCTGCTCTGTTATGTTGTCATGAGGCATGTGGCACAAGTGTCATTGTAGGGGTCCCTCCTTATTCTCAAAACCTCTTGATGAACCCTATACTGCTACTGACAGAATACACCTGGAAACGATGTATTTTGGGTGGCTGTAAGAGTAAAAATTCTGTCCCCAATCTTGTGGCTGATTTTATGGCTAAGAAGTTTTCACTGGATACATTAATAACCAGTGTTCTACCTTTTGAAAAGATAAATGAAGGATTTGACCTACTGTGCTCTGGAAGGAGCATCTGTACCATCCTGACATTTTGAGACCATACAGATGCCTTCCCTGCCAGCAGTCTTTAGCCTGCTCCATCCCACACCTTCTATAGCATAGACTGGGCAATGTCATTGATTCTGTTCAGCAGAGATGTTAGTCATTTACACGTGAGTGCTTTCCACAAGGAACAGAAATTGATACAAGATTATTTTTCTTTTTCTTTTTTTTTTTTTTGAGACGGAGCCTCAAGCTATCCCCCTGGGTAGAGTGCCATGGCATCACAGCTCATAGCAACCTCCAACTCCTGGGCTCAAGCGAGTCTCCTGCCTCTGCCTCCCAAGTAGCTGGG
>CAUYQV010154238.1:0-54678 GCA_963574575.1 Galagoides demidoff | reverse complement strand
TTGTTTTGTTTTGTTTTGAGACAGAGCCTCAAGCTATCCCCCTGGGTAGAGTACCATGGCATCACAGCTCAGAGCAACCTCCAACTCCTGGGCTCAAGCGAGTCTCCTGCCTCCGCCTCCCAAGTAGCTGGGACCACAGGCACCCGCCACAACGCCTGGCCATTTTTTGGTTGCAGCCATCATTGTTGTTTGGCAGCCCGAGCTGGATTCGAACCTGCCACCTTAGGTGTATGTGGCTGGTGGCACCTTAGCCACTTGAGCCACAGGCGCCGAGCCTCAAAACACTTTGTAAATTACTCGTTATTTATTATTCAGAGGAACCAAATGAAATCCTAACCTGGAAAACACTTTATTATACTCCAACAGTATATTGTTATTAACAAGGGCTACAACTTACTGTCACGAGTGGCCAGGGGATACCAATGTTTGTATATTTTACAAAGCAGGTAGCAATAGAATAAGATAGTAGCAAGTAATCTTACCTAAAGTAACTGAATTTTTATCAAATTAAATAATAATGTTTTAAAGGACTGATTTTATATATTTAAATGCAAAGTGAATAAAGAGATACAGCTTTTATTTCAAATACATTCTTTTATTCAAACACCAAGAAAAAAAGGTACATTTGTTTGAGTTTACATTGACTAGGTCATCAATGGTTAACTACTGAGCTCCACCATTTCTAAGAATATTTCATGGGTTTTCAGGTGTGGCAGGTTTTTTTTTTAAACATCATTCTTTATTTTTATTTATTTATTTATTTATTTTGCAGTTTTTGGCCAGGGTTGGGTTTGAACCTGCCACCTCTGGCATATGGGACTGGTGCCCTACTCCTTTGAGCCACAGGCGCTGCCCCGTGACAATTTTTTTTTTTTTGCTTTTTTTTTTTGAGACAGAGCCTCAAGCTATCCCCCTGGGTAGAGTGTCATGGCATCACAGCTCACAGCAACCTCCAACTCCTGGGCTCAAGCGAGTCTCCTGCCTTAGCCTCCCAAGTGGCTGGGACCACAGACTTCTGCCACAACGCCTAGCCCGGGCCTGCCAAACAACAATGATGGTTGCAACAACAACAACAAAAAAAACCAGCTAGGCGTTGTGGCAGGAGCCTGTGGTCCCAGCCACTTGGGAAGCTGAGGCAGGAGACTTGCTTGAGCCCAGGAGTTGGAGGTTGCTATGAGCTGTGATGCCACGGCACTCTACCCAGGGGGGACAGCTTGAGGCTCCATCTCAAAAAAAAAAAAAAAAAGAAAACAGATAAATCACTTTAATAAGCTGTTCCTAAGGAATAGGACAGAATGCATGAAATCCACCTCAAATTTAATTGTTCAAAAAATGTAAAATAAATAGGAAATAGAGACATTTCTTCTTTCTGTCTAAGTACCAGATATTAAAACAAACAAAGGAGGAAACAAAACCAACAATATTCAGCACTAGATCTAGTTCCGGAAAAGGCTCATGTTCACGTACAGGAACTGAAATGTGAATACCAGGAAACAAACAAAGAGTTCACATATTCTTATATATGCAATTTTTGGAACATATTATAAAGGAAAAGTGACATAATGTGGACAAAGATTTCATGCTAAGTATTTTCTCATCTTGAGGTTACTCATTGTATAAAGTAATGACAAATATCTTGACCAATTTAAGGGTTATTTGTTAAATAAAAATGTTTTATTAGAATGCAGTTGTTAAATGAGGTAGTAGATTAATACATTTTATATGAAAATTTTAACATATTTACATGTATTTGAGTTGAAAACATATTATAAATGTTGAGAGTATTTATAATAATTTTTATTTCTAACTATAATACTTAAAAATTATTGGATGTTATGTATGTTTTTA
Organism: Galagoides demidoff; assembly: GCA_963574575.1. Taxonomy (NCBI): domain Eukaryota; kingdom Metazoa; phylum Chordata; class Mammalia; order Primates; family Galagidae; genus Galagoides; species Galagoides demidoff. The sequence continues at coordinate 52,830 of CAUYQV010154238.1, read as the reverse complement.
TGAGTCATAGATTCATGTTGGGTTTGACTATTTAATTCTGTATTTCATAGTTTTCAACAACATTTTTTTCCACAATGGCATTTAGTGTGGATTACCATTATGGAGAATTTTTAAAGGTATTGAATAAATGTTAGTTGAAATTACTGTCTAAATTCAAATGGTGGCAGAGGAATAATTTTTCAGAATCTGCAATGAGAAAAACATAACAGTTTGTATTTAATGTTAAAATTGTCATCGTTTGATAGCCATTCAATGACACGAGAAATTGCTAATATGCATAAATTTGTTGCACTAGTAACAAATAGTATACATGCACAATAATCAAAAAGGACATGTATGCTAGCATTCTTTAATTATAGAGGGAAGAAGATGAATGTACCACAAGTGTTGGCCATCTGGCTATGACAATTTTCCTGGCACAGATGACTATGAACATTAACTGTCCTCAACCGCTAGTTATCAAACGTGACACTGGTCTTTGAGTGTGCAAAAGAGGAAAAAATAAAGAAGTGCCTGTTGAAAGCGATTATAATCATATATAATGAATAAGATAGATTATGGGGTTTGTTGAAATAAGCCAAATCAGTTTGTGTGATAGCAATATAATATATTCTGTTTTGAATGACAATCATCTTTTGCCTTTATAAAAACATTTTATTGAAATTCAAATTTTCCTCATGAATAAAATATAAAGTATATTGATTTAACAATGAGGCTTTTTAACCCATCTTATAATTGTCAAATTTTGTAGAGGAAATTATTCATAAAAGTATTTTAAATGGATCAAATAAATAAGGGTAACAAGGTCCATTTAAGAAAAAAACACAACATGGCAGGCTAAAACCTTGAAAACAATGTTTTTGAGGTACATTTGGTCTATTTTTCATGACTGGGAATACTTCAAATGAAATGTATCATTGTATATAAAATTACACCTTTCAAATGAACTATTCAGTAATTCATTCATAACAAAACTTTTACACTTTAGAAAATACAGTTTCCCCTGTGGCTGTTCATCCGGTTATAATGTCAGCCTGTCATTCCCTGCTGTCTTGGTGCACAGGAGTCCCAGATTAGCCAGTAGAGTTCCCATTTTACATTTTTTTTAGAGTAATCTATGCCATATTAGTTAGCATTAAATCCTTTTGTTTCCATTTGTAATTCAATATCAGGGTCAATATTTGCATTAAAATAAAGCAAGATGGATGGTGGGAACCCCGCTTCCTGACAGTCAGTTCTTCAGGGGTCTTCTCTAGTTCTCCTTCTTCACCATTTAGTTACAGCTTTTTAATTCCCTATCTCTCCATAACCCTTCCCAGTAAAATGTCATCAACACTTCTCTTTGACACATGGCCTGTCTTGTCGCTTAACTGGTGTGAACAAGTAGAAAGAGAAAATATGTTTGGTAATAATTTTAAAATCAACTTGTTGTAAGTTAAGAAATATTAATAAACTCATTCAAAACACAAATAGTGTATCTTTTTTTATTTTTAAAACCTTTGACCTTTCAAAACTTTGCTGGTTGGTGCTTTATTATATAGTGAACTTTACCTATTGCCATAACCATAAAACATCAACTCCTTGTTGCGCCCACGTTTTGTGTTAATAACCACCGATCACAAAACTCTGAATATACTTGAACAATTAAATATTACAATTTCCACAACTCTTCCTGTTGTCCATGCAAAGTTAGAAGCAGGATGTTACATGAAATTAAAACTCAATATAACTTATTTATTCAAATGATTCTACTTTTGTGTTTCATGCACTTAAAATATAACTTGCTTCTTAAATAAGTTTTTATATTGCAGCCAAATGCCATCCTTAGAGTCACTACACGTAGTGAGATTGTAGCTAAATGTACCTTTATTTACAAATATTCATTACAGAATTTTACAAAATAAATACAAAATATTCTCTACGTGTTCGCCACCTCTTTGTGAAATTTTTCAATGAATCCTTTAAAGGTAACATTTAGCTATAATTTCCCATTTTCTCTATGTGTGGAGACTTCAGGGATGATGTTTGACCTACCCTGTATCTGGCAAATACAACAAGAAGACTTTGTATTGCCTGTTCATTTTTGTGATGGATAAAAGCAGTTCAATAGAGAACTTTTTTTTTCAGGTTCTTTAAATACAGGGCTAGAGACAGGACATCTTATTCCCTTCATTTGAGTTGTTATGTAATTTTAAAATTAAATTTGCTCTTATTAATTTATCTTTTCCAATTTTTTGCAAATGAGCAGTGAAGTGATTAAAAGAGAGGCAGAAAGGACTAGAGGAGAAAAACACAGAATTCCTTTTCACAAAAAGAGGTTCTTTTTATATTTCTTGAAGGACTTTGTTCTAAACATTATGTTCCTTTTAGAAGTAATGGGTGGAACAATTCAGAAAAACAACTAGAAGAAATTCCTATGACTTTTAATTTTTTCAATTTGCTTTAGACAGCAGATTCAGATTAGGAAGAATTAAAGAAAAAGAAAGATAAAACCCTCAAACCAGAAAATCAATGGCCAGAAAAATCTGAAAGGAATCATAACCTGGTAAGTGTGAGATGTATGCTTAATTTATTTGTGATAGATCCACCTATGAAAAATAAAGATGAAAAAACTTCATTTTTGGTGGGGATGGGAGACAAGATGAAAAATGAAGAGCAATGTTTTGTAAAAATTTAAGCTTCCAGAATAACTTCAAGGAAAGCAAAATTACCAAACTGTTATCACAAATAGTCAGTTTATGCAGCAGATATACTCATGGCAAGACCTGCATTTTAATAAAATAAATAATAGTGGGATTATTATTTTTGTTACTGAAAGGTTCCTGACTAGGGAGAAATCCAGGATTGGTGGCATTTCTATTTCCCGGGAGGAACGTGAGTTGACCCTTCCTGGGCAGTCCATGAACCTGACCCTGCCTGGGTGGGACAAGTTTATTTGGGCAGGTACATCTGATTCTATCCGTTACTAAGTTGCTATTACCATCCCTCATGTTGGAAAAGCACTGAAAGCAGAACATCATATACTTTTGGTACAGCAGTATTTCTGTACAAACCCCCATCATAATGAAAGGTTATTATTTCTATGGTGTTAAAAGATGTTTTGAAAATTACCTGTCATTTAGAAAAATTACCTTCATTTTACCTGATAGTTATATTTCTTTTTGTTTCTCAAAATTCACATAAAATGACCTTGTCTATAAAAGTTTCTGCAATTTTTCTGAATACTCTTTAGCTCATGAGATACTTTTTTGATGGATGTCTTGGTGATTTTAACTAATAAGTGAGTATTGTAGACAGCGTTCATGTGCTTTTCCTTCTGAACATTTGTCCAAGGTGAGTCATCGTCCCAGAGCTAACTTCTCTGACTATGAGGAGGTCTGGCAATTAAGTCTGTGAACTCATCAGCATGTATGTATATCACTAGTACTGTGCAAATAACTCAGTCCGGCTCCATAACCCTGGTGTACCAGGGTCTCACAGCTGTGTTCATGTGGATGTGTGGCGGTGTCTCACCGAGTGGCATTCTTTATTATTATTGCATGTTTTTTGCATTTTGTACACCACTGCTTCTGTGGTCATTGCAGAAAAAGAGTTCCAAAATAGTTTTGAAGGGCAGACCAGGCACTGGCATCAGTGCCCAGCTTCCCAGTCGGGGTACTTTGACGGTAACTGTAGTGATATTCAGCAAAGACGCATGGAGCACATTTTCCTAGGATGAATTCAGGTATCAGACCTGAAGTTACTTATTGCAAAGGATGACTCAGCTACCTTTAAAAGAAAATGAGGTGGTGGGGTAAAAACGTTCTCTTTATTTTGTGTACACCATTCAATATAAATATGGTAATCCCTAAACCCTTTTCTTTTTTTTAAAATTCAGATTAATATAAGGGTACAAATTATTACATTGTTTGCATTGTTAGGTAAAGTCCAAGTGGTATGTGAGCTCCTCAGCCAGGAGCAGTTCCCTTTACCCTTTCATTGCCCATTAGGTGGGAGCACATCCATGCTCGCCCTCTGCCCCTCTCCCCTTCCTCATCCCCACTCCACCCACTTGAACTGAATTGTGATTCTTTTCTTGTGTGGTGTGACTTACCATCCACTGGTTTCATATTAGTATTGAGGACATTGGATACTTGCTCTTCCACTCTTGTGATACTTTACCAAGGGGAATGCTCTTTACCTCCACCCAGATTAATACATAAGATGTAAAGTCTCCATCTTCTCGTGGTTACATAGTATTCCATGGTATACATATTCCACAGTTTATTAATAATAAACTTTTTTCTTTTTAATTATCAATACTGGGCACTTTCTATCAATGTCCACCTGAGATTCTCAGTGGTATTTGGAACTCGAAATGTACAACAGGAATTCATGTTCAAGCTTCTTTTTCCTACATTTCCTGTTTTAGACATTAGCCCCATTCACTATCCACCTAGTCACTCAACAAAAAGCCCAGGATTCATTCTTAAAATTGACACTTTACTGCTTCTGTGATTTCTTTAGTTAATAAAATCATCAGTTTTTGTTACACTATTGCAATATCCACTTAAGATAATATACCTAGATAACAAATTGGATCATCTCTTTACCCAGATTAAAATCCTTCAGTGTGCCAGGCCCAGTGGCTCACACCTATAATCCTAGCACTTGGGAGGCCTGGATTGCATGAGCTCACAAGTTTGAGACCAGCCTGAGCGAGAGTAAGACCTCCTCCCTAAAAATAGCTGGGTGTTGTGGCAAGTGCCTATAGTTCTAGCTACTAGGGGGGCTGAGGCAAGAGAATTGCTTGAGCCCAAGAGTTTGTGGTTGCTGTGAGCTATGATGCTACAGCATTCTATGAAGGGTGACCTAGTGAGTCACTGTCTCAAAAATAAAATAAATACATTCATGGGCCAATGGGCATTTGGGTAAGATATATCACAACTATAGCCCAGGATGAAGGAGAGAAATGGAAGGGAAAGGAGGAAAGGGGGTAAGTTTGATAGAGGGAGGGTAAACGGTGGGACTACACCTATGGAGCATATTGTAAGACTACAAGTCAAATCTATCAAGTATAGAACGTAAATGTCTTAACACAATAATCAAGTGAATGAGGTGAAAGCTATATTAATTAGTTTGATGTGAGCACTCCAAATTGCATAAAAATAATTAATGCATTGTACCCTATATATGCATAAATGTGTTCATGATCTATGTGTATATGACTTAATAAATGGAAAAAAATTAAATTAAATCCTTCAGTGAAAAAATTATCAGTATTAATATTTTCTCTCAACATAGCTAGTAGAGTATTTCAGTTTATACTTAAATACCCAGCTCAAGAAATATCTTGCAGTACAATTGTTCCCAAGTCATCCCTAAAAGCAATCACTGCCCTATCAGAAATGGAGTATACCTTATTGTCATTGTATTAAATATTTATTTCCTCAACTGCATTTTTCTACCAAGCTATAGGATACCATTTTGTATCTCCCCTTCCAGAATATGAGAATGAGTCTAATAGACATACGGACCGTGAAGTCAGATGCCAATTACTAAGCGTAATTGATGTGTTAGAGAGATACTATGTAGGCTCAAATCCACTGAAACCAAAGTGTGAACATCAGCAGACTTCATTAGAAATATTCAGGAGAATCAATTCTTATAACCAGAAATGAGGGAGAATTGAAGAGAATGCCTTGGCTTTAACCACAAGAGGGGCAGACTGCCAGCAAAAGGTCACTTCCAGTGATACTGCCAAAGTCAGAACCTGATGGGTAAAGTGAAACTTAGTCTAGTGACCAGCATACGCTCTTGAGAACACTAAGTTTACAGATTATTCTTAACCTCTGGTCCTTCAGAAGTGGCCCATTACACTTTTCTGCACTTGAAGACTCTGGAGAGGCCTCAAATAAAATAGCTGTTTTCAGAACAATGCTTTCCCTCCTCAGGATCTGTACCCAGCTCCTCTCCTGACCAGCAGATCCATCATTTATGTCCAATCTCAGCATTCCTAAACAGAGAAAGTGCTAGGCCTGATAAGGAAAGAGAAGCATTATATATAAAAGAACCTTAGAACCTCTAAATAATAATGGTTGTATATAATAATAATAACACTTAATAAACAACTAGTAAACCAAAGAGATTGCTCGGAAACTTGAAAAAGCAACAGCTCAAATTAAATGAGGTAGAGGTACAACGAGTTCAGTCAGGAACTTGGGAGAAACAGATCAAAAATATAAAAAATTGAGTTTGCTAGAGTGGGTTTAGTGTAAAAAAAAAACAAGAAAAAAAACAACAAGATGACCACATTCCATGACATGGCCACTCCATTTATCAAAACAGCAAGGACTGTAGTGTTGGTACATCGACAAGGACTGGCCTCGCATAGAACTAGACCAATAGACGGTAGGAGGTGGGATGAGAGCACTGGACATGTATTAATAAAGACAGTAACACTTCATTTTCATGTGAAATGCTGATTTAAGTAACTGGACAGCAAGATAGGGATGGTTTGAGTGGAAGATTGCCATAGGAATACAGAAAAGACTCAAGGAAAGATAGATAGGCATCCCATAAATGTAATGAATGTGTGTGTGTGTGTGTGTGTGTTTCACCATAAGGGCAAAAAACTGAGGTCAGCTACTTAAATAGAAATTCATACTCTCTTGCTGAATTCCCAGCTCTGATTGTGTTACAGATGGAGAAACTGTGACCAGAAGAGAAGTGTCTATGAGGAAAGTCACTGTAACATGTAAAATAGTGAATAAAGTAATGGTCCCCTCGGTTTCTCTCTGAAGAGACCCATTATCATTTGCCTACAGAGCCATAGGGAAATCAAAATTTCAAGTGATGGAAAGATACAGTGTGGCACTGACACTGTCATGCAAGAACATAAGGAGAGCATACAGCTTACAGCACGGACCATGCTTAGGTTTCAAAGACACACATAGTGATGATTTCCTTGGTTCTGAGATATAAAGTTGTAATAGATGTATTTAACATTGGGCAGAACACTTATCTTTTCCTTGATCTAGAGCTGTTATAGTAGGAAAAGCAAATCAGAGGCCCTGAAATAATCCAGATTCCCGCAACCCAGTAAAAATGATGAAAGCATCAAATATTGCATCCCGGAAAAAATATCAGAAATTACTGCCGCTCTATAAAAGATGACCTAAAAGATGTCATTGATGACTGTTATATTCCTATTTATCTCAATAGTCTGGCCTTATCAAAATAAGGTGTATAATGTCAGGGGTCAGTGGTTTACCACAAATTGACATTTAGTATCACCAATTGTCACTGCTTTGCCAAATGTGGTATTACCACTGCAGAATATCACTTTTTGCTGATGTTGACCTCGTTACGTTCCTTCCTCCATACCGACCATGAAGAAGTATTACAAGCAATTCACATTCTCTTCCTAGATACTCATTCTCCTTTTGTAGAGTTACATAATTCTTCTGCCCTATTTCCTAGTATAATTCAAAAGAATTTTGATGTTCTGGACATCTCAAAAACATTACATTGTTCTACTATAATAATAACATAATATTAATTTTGACTGATGAGCAGGAAATGGCAAATATTCTGGATACCTGAGGACCATGTGTACTCTAAAGAATACAAGGTAAACCCTACACAATTTAACAGCTTGCCACATTAGTGACGTTCCTAGGGTCCTATCATCTGGAGCATGCTAGGACATTACACTCTGAAGTGAAAGGCAAGTCATTGCAACTCATGCCTCCTATAGAAAAGAAAACATCACAAAGCGTAGAAAGGATCTTTAGGTTTTGGTATCGCCATTTTTCACATCGTGGAATACTGATAAACCCATTTACTTTTGTATAAGCCTACAAGATTTGAGTGAGTCATACAGTAAGAAAAATGTTTGTTAACAGTTCTGCGTTGTGATATAAGAAGTCCCATCATTGAGCCATATAATTCTACATACTCCATGGTACTTGAGGTGTCCATGGTAGAAAAAAATGTCATATGGATTTACTAAGGATTTGCTAAGATTAGCAAGTATTAGTAAAATAGGCTCAGAAGTAATTCAGCATAACATGGAAGAGCACTCAAGCATCTCCAGAGAGCAGAGGGAGCCACACAAACAGGGGCCACGAGAGCCTTCTGTGGCCTCCCAGTGCTACACCAGTGCCTCTCCTGTGGCGATAGCTGTGGTTATGGCCACTTAAGAGGTGATGAAGGAAGAAAACACCTGAACTTGCTTCACAAATGAATTAGCTTAGAGTGAGAGTTTAAGCTAAAAATTAGCTGGTTTGGCCTAATCACTCTTTTCAGTGGGCCTAATAAAAGTGCATTGAAGGAAATTCTCCCACTGGGTGAAGGTTAGAGCCCTTTATATGGAGCTAACATAGACTTATATAACACATTCAAGGACAATCGAAATTGGCTTAGCTCGTTCCTTAGGGGGTTGAAGAAAAAGATGTTGAAATATTGGTGATAAGGACTACTGGAGGAAAGGTAAATGATACATTTATGGATGTAGAAACCAAGTGTAAAGATCATCATATCACAAATATGTGTCCACAAAAAGTACAACTAAACAAGTAAGTGCAGAACAGATTATGCAGCCAATAGATTTCAGCCAGACTATGTTCTCCACCACCAGTGCTGATACAATGGAATAATGAATATTAATGCTATTTTGGCAGAGGGATCAAATATGCATGAGCGCATTCAAATCAAATAGTATCTACTGTCTTGCAAAATAAGTGAGTTCCCAACAGTAGAGACCAAAACGGAGCGTTCAATAAAACACCCTCCTCAAGTAGAACAACCAGATGCTTGGTGGCAAGATCTGTTTTGCTTTGACTAGGAAATATTTTATGTTGAGATTGACAAATAGTCTTGGATGCATTTGCCTTTGTGCCCACAGTGCCTACACAACCATTCTCCAAAACTTTATATAACATGTTCTCACCCCCAGGAATTCACTTTATAGCAAAGAGATACGAGTGAGCGTGGAACAATGAAATCCATTTGCCCCATTCCCATCCTGCATTGTCAAGTTGATGTTTGTTACAACAATAAAAGAGTCTTTTGGAAGCACAGCTGAGGAGACAGCTAGCAGATAATATCTTGAGAAAATAAGCTCCATCTTTCAGGATAGGATATATACCTCGTCCAATCTAGATATGGTACTATTACCCTCCAAAGTACAATACATGAGTATAGGAAACAAAACATTTAAGTAGAAGTGACTGCACTCGCCAACACTGCCAAGGACCTGCCTGAGTAATCTGTGCCTCTCGTCCGCAGGTTCCCAATGAGCAGTGCTTTCCAGAGCAGGCGGCAGTAGGAGACTCATTAACTTATGGGCCACCAGCTTCTACCCATTTGGGGCTCCTTGTTCTAACAGACCACCAGGAAAAGAAAGGAGTTGATGTTCTGGTACAAGAAATTGAATGCAAGCATCATGATTGGAAAAACTTCTGCTAAGTGTCTGGCAGTGAAGTGACCTGACACAGAATCTCTTAGTAGAGTTATAACCCCAAATAGGCAAGTACAGCAATAATAGCTTGATGTGGAAAAAAAAAAATAGCTTGTAGCAGGCCTTGGCATTGTGGCGCGAGCCTGTGGTCCCAGCTACCTACTTTGGAGGCTGAGGCAAGACAATCGCTTAAGCCCAAGAGTTTGAGGTTGCTGTGAGCTACCATGATGCCATGGCACTTTATTAGGACGACAGAGTGAGACTCTGTCTAAAAAGAAAAAAGAAAAAGAAAAAAACAAAACCAAACAAACAAAAAAAACCTCACAGACAATGTGGCTAAATATACTTCTTAAAAATAAGAACACTTTTCTTATTACAAGATTTTTAACTAATTATAAGCATATTTATCTGTAAAATACACACATTTTATCTACCCGAACCATCATCATCTACATACAAGGAGAAAGTGGAAACAGACACAGACAATGGTAACAATCTCAATCCATCCATTGCTTGGCAGTGAGCAAATTTTATTAAGCTACGAAGGGCATGAAGTTCAACATTTTTTTTTCTATCTGAACACAGTCAATAGAATAGAAAAATTATGGCTCGGCGCCTGTGGCTCAAGTGGCTAAGGCGCCAGCCACATACACCTAAGGTGGCGGGTTCGAATCCAGCCCGGGCCTGCCAAACAATAATAATGGCTGCAACCAAAAAATAGCCAGGCGTTGTGGCGGGCGCCTGTGGTCCCAGCTACTTGGGAGGCTGAGACAGGAGACTTGCTTGAGCCCAGGAGTTGGAGGTTGCTGTGAGCAGTAAAGCCATGGCACTCTACCCAGGGGGATAGCTTGAGGCTCTGTCTCAAAAAAAAAAAAAAAAAAAAAGAATAGAAAAATTATTTTGGATTAACCACTGAAATTTTGATCTAAAAATGTGTACAATGACAAAAATGCATCAAGGATTTCTTTCACATAAAAGATTTATAATCTTCAATTTACCTATTTATGAGTCTAAACACTCATTTTTAAGGAAGTTAACATGTACTTTGTTTTTCATGGACTAAAATAAATCTTATCCATAGTGATAAAAAGATACTAATGACTGTCAGGTTGAAACAATAAAGAAATAAACTGAGCAGTAATGAAAGCTATATAAATATAGAAATGTATGAGCTTCATTTGTATAAAGTAGCCACATAATAAAAACATTTTAAGATTGAGTTCCTCAAGAGAAAACAAACATACAAATATGACTGGCCTAGGAAAAAGGGCAAAATAATCATAACTTACCCAGTCTCTGAGTCTATATTCTTTTTAAGGCAAATTCCTCTAATTGTCAAGAAACAACTTCTAACTTACATAAATTGATTTACCACATGAAAATTATTGGGGTGATCCTAAGTCATTTTACTATGTTACCATAATTCTATCATACTGATTTAGTCAGTACAAGGCATTGTATCTGTATATCATATTATAATGTATATGCTGTAGTTATATTTACATATATGAATATATAAGAGGATATTAATTGATGCCTAAACTTATACACTATTGGTAATCTCATTAGAAAAATTGTAAGAGTAATATGCTCTCCCAATCCTTATTCATCAATTCTCCTGTTGTTTCAATGTTAATAAAATGTATGTGGTGTGAGGTGCCTGTGGCTCAGTGAGTAGGGCGCCAGTCCCATATACTGAGGGCGGCGGATTCAAACCCACCTCCCCCCCAAACTGCAACAAAAAAATAGCCAGGCATTGTGGCCTGTGCCTGTAGTCCCAGCTACTCTGGGGGCTGAGGTAGGAGAATTGCCTAAGCCCAAGAGTTGGAGGTTGCTGTGAGCTGTGATGCCACTGCACTCTACCAAGGGCAATAAAGTGAGACTCTGTCTCTAAAAACAAAACAAAACAAAATAATAAAATAAAATGTATGTGGTTGCTAGAAAGGGAAATATGTGTCTCCTGAACGGCTGAAGGGAAAGTAATTGTCAGAACAATTTTAGAGAGCTATTTATTCAAATTCATTGAATTTTAAAATGTAAATATGATTAAAATAGCAATTTTAGTTCTAGGAATTACTATAAAGATGTACGTGCAAAGAGCTTTCTGTCATTTATGCGCTCTTTATGGTGATCTGGAATTAAATGCAGAAAGTATAAACGGTAATTGCAGCAAGACTTGTAACAAAAATAATGAAATATTTGATTTCTGTCAATTAAGTGTGAATAAATTATTTTTAACATATTCATCAATTAAAATAAATACAGATGCTTTAAAATTGAAGTAAATAAGTATATACAAATATATATTTATATGTAATACATGTCTATACAATATACTACTGATATTTACCTATCTACCGAAGCAGATTTCTAAGATATAGCTTAAAAATATGAGCTTCAGATCATTAATTGTTATTTTTATAGCTTGTTAAAATAATAGATTATAATACCTATTGATTTTTTAAAAGTTTATTGATAATTGTACATCTTTATTGGGAAAAAGTGATATTTGCATGCAATGCATAATGATTAAATCAGATATTTAAGATACTTATCATCTTGAATATCTATCATTTCTTTGTGTGAAGAATACCTCAAATCTTTTCTTCTAGTTATTTTTAAATATGCAATATATTTTATTACCTATAGCCATCTTACTATGCCATCAACCACTGGATCTTCTAGTGTTCTATTCTAGCTGTGTATTTATATCCAGTAGCTGACCTCTCTTCACCCCCACTTCTCTCTACTTTCCCAGCCTCTGACTGGTAACCATCCTTCTACTCTATACTTCCATAAGATCAACATTTTTAGCACCCACCTAGGAATGAGAACATTCAATATTTTTCTTTCCATGACTGATATCTCACTTTGTATAATTACCTCCAATCCTATCTCTGTTGCTGCAAATAAAATAATTTCATTTTATAGACAAATAATGTTCCATTGTACATGGACATAAAAATGAAATCATTTTGATACATATATATTAATATATGTCAAAATACATATATACCAAATTTTCTTTACCCACTCCTCCTTTGATGGGCACTTCCGCTCATTCCCAAATCTTGGCTATTGTGAGCAGCGCTGAGAGAAATGTAAGACATGGGGAAGTGCAGATATCTGTTTGCTACACTGATTTTTTTTTCATTGAAAAAATATCCACTAGTGAGATTGCTGGATAATAGGATAATTCTATTTTAGCTCTTTGATATACCTCCATATTGTTTATCATAATGGTTGTACTAATATACATACATTCCCATCAACAGAGTTTCATTTTCTACACATTCTTGCCAGCATTTGTTATTTTGACAATAGTCATTCTAACTGTGGCCATCTGTATGTTTTCTTTTCAGAAATGTCTCTTTAGATTTTTGAATCTTTTGAATGAGATTTTTTTTTTTTTTTTTGCTGTTGAGTTGTTGGAGATCCTTGTATATTTTACACAGCAATCCCTTCTCAAATTACTGGATTACAAGTATTTGGTCCCTTTCTGTAGTTTACTCTATTGACTATAAAGCTATCTTGTCTGGTGTTTTTCTTTTTGGGAGATTTTTTTTTTTTTTTTTTTTAGACGGAGCCTCAAGCTATCCCCCTGGGTAAAGTGCCATGGCATCACAGCTCAAAGCAACCTCCAACTCCCGGGCTCAAGCGAGTCTCCTGCCTCTGCCTCCCAAGTAGCTGGGACCACAGGCACCCACCACAAGGCCCGGCCATTTTTTGGTTGCAGCCATCATTGTTGTTTGACGGGTCTGGGCTGGGGATTCGAACCCGCCACCTTAGGTGTACGTGGCTGGCGCCTTAGCCGATTGAGCCACAGGTGCCGAGCCAGGAGATTTTTACTAATGATTCACTGTCATACTCACTCATGGTCTGTTCATGTCTCTTCTTTTTCTTGGTTCAACATTAGTATGTGGTATGTAGCCCATAATTTTTCCATTTCTTCTACATTTTCTAATTTGTTAGTGTGCAGTTGTTCAAAACAATCTTGGGCGAGCGTTTGTATTTTTGTGTGGTCAGTTGCAATGTCTCCTTTTTCTTATGTTCATTTATTTATTTGGGTATCTCTCCTTTTTTCATTGTTCATCTAGGTAGCAGTTTATAAATTTTGTTTATTATTTTCAAAACAAAGTTTTCATTCATATGTTTTTTAGTCTCTATTTCATTTAGCTCAGCGCTGATGTTTCTTTCCTTCTACAAATTTTATTTGCTTTGTTCTTTCTTTTCTAACTCCTTGAAGTTTATGGGACATTTTTCTCCTTTTTTTTGATATAGTCGTTTATTGCTGTCAACTTCCCTGATCATTCCCTTTAGACTTAATAATATTTGCTTTATATGTCTGGGTACTCCAGTGTTGGGTGCCCATACATTCAGAATTGCTATACCCTCTTTCTAAATTCATCACTTTAGCATATTATTATGTAATGACATTATTTGTCTATTTTCCAGTTTTTAAACTGAAATCTATTTTATTTGGTAGAAGCATAGCTATTCCTACTCCCTGTTGGCATCTGATAACGTAGAATACATATATCTATATATATGTGTGTGTCTGTGTGTATAACATGACAAGATAGCCTTATAATATATATATGTATGTGTATATATGCATATATATATTTTAATCCCTTCACTTTCCAACTATGTGTGTGTTTCCAGGTGAAGTGAGTTTCATATAGGCTCATACATTTAAAAAAAAAAAACTTTTCAGCTAGCTTATATCTTTTAAGTGAGAAATTTAATCCATATAATTGATAGGTTTTACTGTTTTCTGGTTGTTTCGTATATCTTTGTACCTTTTCCCCCTTTTGATGTTTACCATTGCAGTTTGTTGGTATTATACGATGGTAAGTTTTGAGTCCTTTCTCTTTCTCATTGATGTGTCTTCTTCATCAGTGAATTTTATACTTTGATGTGTTTTAATGATGGTAGGTAACATCCTGTTCCCTCCAGATGTAGGACTCCCTTAAGCATTTCTTATAGGGCTGGTCTGGTAGTGGAGAATTCCCTCAGTTTTTGTTTGTCTAAGAAATACTTGATTTTTTCTTTAAAATGAAAGATGATGTGGCTGAAAATATTATTCCTGACTAGAAGTATTTTTTTTCTTTAAATATTTTTAATATATCACTTGATTCTCTCTTAGAATGAAAGAAACTATGTTCTAAGAACATTCTCTTAGAACTATAAGGTTTCGTTGCAAAATCTACTGTTGGCCGAATGAGCTTCTCCTTACATGTAATTTGATGCTATTCTCTTGCTGTTTTTACTGTTTTTAAAATACTTTGTCTTTGACTCTGGGCTACAATGTTTGACAAGAATGTGCCTTAGAGAAGACTTTCGTCGTTGAATCTCCTTGAGGATCTTGGAGCTTCTTATATCTGAATGTCTATCTCACTTGCAAGACTTTTGGGAGTGTTCACCTATCCTTTAACAAATAAGTTTTCTATAGCTTCATTATTTTTAATTCTTTCTTCTTTCTTTTTGTCTGACAGAATCATTGCAAAAGACTTTTCTTCTAGTTCAGAAATTAACCGTCTTTTTGACCTAGTCTATTTTTTAAACTCCAGATTTTAGTTGTTATTTCATTCCTTTTATAGCTCTGTTCAGGATTTCTATTTGGTTCATCTTTATAACATCTGAATCTTTGCTGAATTTCTCATTCATATCACACATTGTTTTATTTCTTTGTATTATTTGCATATGTTCACTGTGTCTCACTAGACATTTTTTACATCATAGTTTGAATGCTTTTCTGGCATTTCATAGATTTCCCGCTGTGGATTATTTGTCAGAGAATTATTGTGTTTCTTTGGAGGTGTCATGTTTCCTGCATTTTCGTGTTTCTTGTGTCTTTAGCTTGATGCTTACACAGCTGATTGGCAGTTGCTTTGTCCATTTGGTGGGCTGGCTTTTGTAGACGTATCTAGTATTGGTTGAATAGAACTCTTGAGAACTCATTCCAGGCGGGCACAGGAGTTCAGTCTCCATATGATTTCCTCTGCTGTAATTAGTTTCAGGGATGCCTGTGAATTCCTCAGTAGTTTAGGCTGTGTTTTTCAGGGGAGGCACTGGTGAGCCTTTCCTGGAATGGACAGGCCAGGAAGGCCAGTTCTCACACCCTGAATGCAGTGGAGGTGGGCTGAGCATGGCACTGTTTGAGTCCTATGTTTGGTGTACATAGGTTTTATTAGATCAGAAAAGGTCAAACTTGAAGAGAATTTGCTAGTGTGCCAGCCGTGGCAGAGATGGGCTGGGAAGGCAGGAAAGTCCTCAGACCACTAGGTGGCATGGGTAGCATCAGTAGTGACAGTAATAATGGCAAGCCAATCCTCAGGTCCAAAGTGGTCAACAATTTGTACATACAGATGGGCAACAGGCTGGGAGTTGGTCTACCCTTAGGCCCCCAGGAGGTATAAACAGATGTCACTGTGGTGAGCAGGGTGAATCAGTCCCCAGGACAATGTGTGTGCATGCCAGTGGGCTGGGAGGACAAGACAAAACAAATTTTCCTTTAAAACCAAAGTATACTTCCACTGCCAAGAAAAATGTTTCTATTTATTCTTTAGATTTAGGTAAAATAGAAGAGACCCCCTCAAAGTTTTATTTCTTCTAAATTTTGTTGTTTGGAGTCTACATTGGCAGCAAATATGGTCTAATTAAGTTTATACTAATTTTATGTACTTTTAGTAACATATTCTTTAAATAAATGGGATTAGTGTATAAAATTGTATAACTTTCTCCTTTTCGTATGTTGGTATTTTATCTTTAAACTTTACAGAATTTTTCTAATAGGTCTAACAGCTTTTTTTCATAAAGCGTTTAATGTTTTCTATATGTAAGAACCTATGGTCAGAAAACAGAGGCAGAGGTATTTATACTTTTTTCTTTTTTATCCAAATATATTTTATTTCTTTTTCTTGCCTAATTGCTGCAGCTATGACATACAGTACGGTGTTGAAAAGAAATGGCATGAGTGGGCATCTTTGTCTTGATTCTGGTATTAGAGGAGAAGCTTTTAACTTTTCAATGTTGATTATGACATTAGCTGTGGATTTGGCATATGTGGCTTTTAGTGCATTAAATTATGTTACTTCTATGCCTAATTTTTTGAGTATTTTATCATGAAAGGATATTGAATTTTGTTAAAAGTTCTTTCTATATTCATTGAGATGATCATGTGGTTTGTCCTTCATCTTGTTAATATGATGTATCATATTCATAGATTTATGTACCTTGAACACTTCTTGCGTCTGAAGGATAAATCCACTAGATCATAGTAGATGAATTTTTAATGTGTTGAATTCAGGTTGCTAATATTCTACAGAGGAGTTGTACATCTATGTTCTATTGCCCTGTATTTTCTTTTCTTGTAACATCCTTGTATGGCTTTAGTCTCTGGGTAAACTTAGAAGTTGCATTTCTATACATTAATAGTGAACTTTACATAATCCTACTTACAGTACCATTCAAATAATAAAATGAATTATATATTAGTAAATTTAACCAGGGTAGTGAAATACCCATGTACTGAAAACTACTTACAATGAAACAATAAGTTAAAGATGTCAAATGAAAAACATCTCATGTTATGGATTAAGATAATCCATACAATTAAAATGCCTATATTTCCTGAAAAGATCTAAAGATGCAATGCAATTCTGACCAAAATACCAAAACATTGAATTCAGTTTATTAAAGCAATATATGTACTTTTATATTTATTTCAGCATTGCTCACAATAACCACAATATGAAATTAGTGCAAGGGTTTTTTGAACAGATAACAAAAATGTAGCATACATGCACAATGGAATATTATACAACATTAAAAAGAAGGAAATTTTGTCATTTGCAACAGCGTATATAAACACAGAGAATATTATGCAAAGTCAGGCACAGGAACAATGAAAATTTCATGGCCTCATTTATATGTCGAATCTTAAAAAGCCAAACTTATAGAATAGAGAGTAAAACAGTGGTTACTAAAAGCTGTGGAAAGAGTGAGGAGTAGAAAAGACAAGATGGCGGTAAAGGTTATCTAGTTTCAATGAGACAGGAGGAATATATTTTAGTAATTTATTACAGCATGATGACTATAGTTCATAACAAAATGTATTTCAAAGTTACAAATACGGTAGTTTTAAAAAATCCTCAAAAAAAAGTGGTGATAGATGTGCTAATTAACTTGATGTAATCTTTCTGTACTACACCAAAATATCACATTGTACCCCACAAACATACACAATTAATAGTTCTCCACTAACAACTAAAAACAATTTTCAAAACTCAGTTTCGTGCTTATGTAGTGTCATCAGTACACTTTTAATAAAAGGGGTTAAAATATTTTATATAAACATTAAATTATTCAGATCTAGTGAATGTTATACATTCTGACAGCTCATAAGTTTGCTAGCATGTTATACTGAAGGAGATAAGGCATACATCAAGAAATTGAACCTACACAAGGTAATGTTCTAGCTTTGAACTCATGGTTAGTTAGTTATTCATTAAGTTGAACATATGTACACAGTTAAAGAATTTCATTGGACACCTATACAACCAATTACCAAGGTCCTTCCACCATTGTACAGGGCTGAGGGCATAGTGGGCAGCAGAGGTGGCGGTGGGTGTGGGTCAGTCATTCTAGTGGGCAGAATTTTCACAAGCTGTATTAGGCTCCCCGCATAAATTGTGTATAATGCTTCCTTTGGCCCGTTCCTTTAATATAAATATGCCTGAAGTAAGTTTGATCATTTTTCTATCTGTAATATTTGCAACATTTATAAAAGTAACTTAGTCATTTTTAATTAATTAATAGCCACAAATTTTTATGCCTATACAACAAAGACAAATACTGGACTGGAAAAAATCAATTAGGATTTATGTATTGTCTATTGTCTATTAAGAAATAATCTTTGGAAACTGGGTGCAGTGGCTCATGCTTGTTATCCTAGCACTCTTGGAGTCCAAGGTGGGTGGATTGCTTGAGCTCAAGAGTTTGAGACTAGCCTGAGCAAGAGCAAAACCCCATCTCTTCTAAAAAAAAAGAAAAAAAGAGAGAGAGAGAGAGAGAAAGAAAGAAATAAAAAAGAAAAGAGTTGAAAAATTAAATTAGCTGGGCGCTGTGGAGTATGGCTATAGTCCCAGTTGCTGGGGAGGCAGGAGGATTGTTTCAGCCTAGGAGTTTGAGGTTGCTGTGAGCTATGATGCTACATCACTCTAGGCTGGGGCAACCAAGTAAGACTCTGCCTCACACCCCTGAAAAAGATGTCAAAACACTTAATAACTGGAAAAATTTCAAAAAAAAAAAAAAAAGAAGTAGTCTTTGGCACAACAAAGATACACTTGGTTTCTGAGGTATCTCATAAGTTTTTGCTAGACCCATAAAAGGAGAAAAGTAATTTTCTGTCCTTGATTTTCAGCCTATGCCCGAGGTTAAAAATATCAGATATTGAATTTGGTATCAGATTTTCAATGTGTGATGGCAGTACAATATCCTGGAGCAGTAAATGTATCTGTAAGGTTTAGAAATTTTATTTAGACACTTGCACAGAGGTCTAGAAGGTACTAAATTTTTGGCTTTGGAGAGGTCCAGGAGAATTGATCTATATTGACTTTTTCTAATTTAGTTACTTTGTTTTTTTCTTTAATTTTTTCCCCTCTTATTAAATGGAATCCTGCTTGAAAAAGAGAACTGTGGTTGGAATAATCTCTAGGAATTAATTTGACTTTCCAAAAATCCGTCTGATATTATCCCGTCTCCGTTGCTAGGTGACCTCTACATGGCTAAGGCTTGGGTTTTAGATGAATGGCAATCATAGCAGTGTATCTAAGATATCTAGATTATCAGTGATGCTGTGGACATATTGATTAATATGATAGATTTTTAATAGTGGTCCTAATTACAGAGAGGCTTTCCATATTCTTAGAATAAGCAAATTTGCTAAGAATGCCCTATCTCAAATGAATGTCAAATTAACATAAAATCAATTAGCAATATTGATGTAATCATCTATGTAATTAAACTAAGGACTAAGGTACATTTAACGAATACCATATAATCAGGCAAGGAAATTAATACTTAGTAAATGCAAGAAATTTATATTTTTTACTTCAGTCTTTTATACCACACCAAGAAGATTTAATGCATAAAATCTGGAAACATTTTTACTGGATTTTGTCTTCTCCCAGAATGTGTTATTCCCCATATTCTCCCGGGTCTCTTACTTTTCAGTCATCTTCCGTCATGAATACTCTACTGTGATACACCACCCCAAGTCCCTACTACTCCTATCCTTCCTCCACTTTGCTACCTTGGCTCTCTCCCTTAGTCCTCTCATTTCTAAATCATATTTCAGTTTATTGTTTGATTTTCATAAGGAAGGATGACTATGGCAGGCTTTCCTGGATGGAAGAGGTAGAATTTAGTGACCAATTAGGAATTGCACCAACAATTATGACACAATACTTTGCAAAGTAATTTCTTAAACTATTTTTTTACATCAGTATATAAATGAATATAAACATTTTAAAGGCAGCTTCTCTGTCTTACGATAATGTAAGATGTGTGTCTATATACTTTAGCCTTGGCGATGGTAGCTATTTTCATTAGTTAAAGAAAAAGGGACCTGTTTATGAGAATATTTGAGGTTTTAGAGACTAAAATATGTGAAAGGAAAATGAGAGATATGCTAATGGAAAAATGACAGTGGTAAGAAATGATCTAGTCCGCTAAATATGTTTCTGGAATGAGGCAATCAGCCATCAGAGGGAAGATCCTAGAGAGATTTGGAGTGACTTGCCCAGACTGTTACAATGATCTCTGAAAGTAGAAAAATGTAAAAAGAATCAATATTGGACTCAACTGGGAACTTCTTACAGACGAGTAGAGCAACTATATAATACATCTGCACCAATACGGAAAAGTGTAGGTGAACATTACAAAACAATTTTCAGGTTCTATTCAGGGCTTTTCAAGGTGACCCAGTTTGTGTGAGTTGGTATGGGGAAAGAAGGAAGCCACTTTTAATGAAATAGCATGCTTGGAAAATGTATGAATTTAAATGTAAAGGAAAATCCTAAAAGGAAACATATAACAAGGAAGCCAAGGTTAAATTTAGCTTTGAATTAGAGATTATATGTATCATAAGTAGGGTTTACCTATGGAATTTATTTTCCCAACTGAGACACTTGTGTGACAGAAAAGTGCTGGTATTAATAGTTGTGTAGAAACAGTGAATACGAACTAGGACTGACCTTAGAAAAGTGGACATGTGGTCCCTGAAACAGAAGACGCTGAATCTTGGACTGTATTATCATTCTCAGTGAAGTATCAGTGTGCATGATTTGTTCAAATAACACATATTTTTCGCAGTCAATAGCTAATTGGCATTATAGCTGTAATGCCTTCCACTATGCTGAAAGAAGAAGGATGTTAGGAAGCTGCACTTAGGAGATAATAAGCAGTGAAGGAGAAAGTGTGGCTATTTGCCCAGTTGTTATACTAAGAATAGGTCTATTAGATAGATCTAAGAGAAAGAAGAAAGAGAACGTACCAAATAAAAGTGAAGATGAAATAATGTTGACGGTAGGATATTACAGACCTTGAAGACTCAAAGGTTACTTAACATAGCTGGACGAGGTCAGTATAGTCCCGGGAGGCTACAAGACCGAGACTGTCAGTTATCTCAGGTCTAGATAGACTTTTCAGGTGTGTGGAAATGGTTTAACCTTTTACCCAATTTTGCCATGAAAATCAATAGTGATCTATTTTTTATGGAAATCGTCTGTGACATTCTGAGTAGAATAG
This sequence comes from Galagoides demidoff, assembly GCA_963574575.1. NCBI lineage: Eukaryota > Metazoa > Chordata > Mammalia > Primates > Galagidae > Galagoides > Galagoides demidoff. The sequence continues at coordinate 31,574 of CAUYQV010154238.1, read as the reverse complement.
GAAAAATAAGTGGACTTTTAAAGAACTAGTAAGCCAGGTTGTCTGAATACAGAGACTCTAACATTTTAGACTTAACTTTCCTTGTAGTCTATAAGCTAAATAAATTACAGCACTACCACAGTCAACACGGAAAGCTGCTGAAAGATGTATTCCAATTTCAATAAGCCAATTTGGAAGAAATTGCAACTTACTTCTAGGAAATAACTGAGTTTTGGAAATAAAGGTAAAATTGGATAAAAGGTTAAATCATTTCCACACACCTGAAAAGTCTAGCTAGACTCAAGATTAAAATATCTCTGGGATGCTATTTTTCATGCTTGTGGCGGTCAGCTGGTACCCCAGGTGATGATCAATGATTAGATTCCTTCGAATTTCATTATTTTTACAGGTTTGTGTTAGTTTCAGTCCTCTTGAAATTTATGGCTCGAGGGAGTGAGAATATTCAATCTATAGAAAATAAGTTATAGAAGAAGTGGGAGAACTGAATTAAAAAAGATGTCATTAATATATTACTGGTAGTTTAAGATGTTTAGCAGTCAAGAAATTATCAGTAGTTCCAATTACATGGGCTTATGATTAGAATAGTATGTAAGAGATAAAGCCAATATTGAAATACTTGTTTAGATAGAATGGGCCTCAGACAAACAGACAACAACAACAAATCTTACTGCTGTAGACTTAGTATTGTCACCAATTATTCACTGCTCACTTTCTATAAAAGAATTCTATGTCCTCTCCCATTGCCATGTCAATTACCATGTCTTTATTCCCTGCAGAAGAAACACACTTCTTCCACAAATCACCCTGTTTTTGGCCTTCCAACTGGATTTGACCTAAGGGATATAACTATATATGAATGATGCCATATAAGATTCGAGAGCTATTTTATTTTCCATCTCAATGATGTGATTTCAAAGGAAGCTGTTTCTTTAGCCCAAGTCTAAAAAAGAAGCAGAGCCCCAAGAGTCAAGCCACAGGTGTGGACTTTACAACACGTGTGAGACGTGACTATACATACATCCTTGTAAGGCTCAATGTCAAGTGCAGTGTGAGCCATTGAAGGTTGGGGGTAACTTTTTTTTTTATCCGAAATAAAGCTAATGTAAGTAACCTTCAAAAAGTGTCACATAAGGATAGATTAATTTAGGCTTAAAAGGAAATAGGTAAAATGTCTTCTTCTTAAATTCTGTTTTGCGGTAGGACCGCTAAATAGATGTCTAATAGTACATAGAAGATTATAATGCCAATGGTGAGCCAAATAAATTACCTCTTAATAAATTAGCTCTTAATGTAATACAACTAAAAATACTCTCAAATGTGAGAGCCTAGCCAATGCTATCAACTGTCTTTTACGTCATATTACTGACCGAAAGTTGTCAGTTCAAAGGTGGGTCAGACTGAAAGTAGGCAGGCACAGTTCCATTAGCAATCATATCTACCTATATGTGTAAGAACACTTTCAAGAACACATTCCTTAAGCGAAGGTTTTGAATGTCTTTTGCTAAGGCACATTATCTAGAAATTATAGGAAGATTACGAAAAAATAATCGGACATATATTGAAGGAACTAAAAAAAATAGCTGAATCTGACTAGACGGAGTTCATATTTCACAAAGGTAGAGTAAGCTGGATCTTGGTTGTACAATGTACTATCTTTGGCTAATTTTCAGCAACAATCAGCCATGGAGAAGGGAACATTAGCTAATATAGAAATTAGTGAAGGAGACTATATATAGCTGCACGTTTGCTTGGCCTTATTACATCTAATGTAATTTTTAACCTTCACACAATGTTAACTGCTAATACTATGATCATTGTCATTAAATGCATGAGAGAAAAGAGAGACCTCTAGTATGTGTCTACTGAGGGTTTTGCCATGAGGAAATGAAGTGCAGGAAGTAAAAGAAGAGTTCCTTGGTTTGGGGGAGTCCTGGAAATGTTTAATGGTGGTAGTAATGGTGGGTACTGGTAGTGTCAAAATCCAGAACTAGTCCTAGCACTGACTCCATGATATAACTATAATGACAATTACTTAGTGGATATAACTATAATAATAATTACCTATTAGATGAGGTTATGGTTAGTCAGAAGAGCTGTGATCACACTTTAAATGTATTTATTTCATATACAGTGTGTCCATAAAGTTCACATGCAGGTTAAAACAGTTGTCCATCTCTATTTAAATTGCACACAAACTTTATGGACGCACTGTATAAATAAGAAAACCTAGCCAGTTTAGATAGGCACATGCATAGAGTCATGCACAGAAAGAAAAATACAGTCAGGTGTTACTTAGTGACAGGGATAGATTCTCAAAAAATGTTATGTTTTCCTAGAAATCTCATCACTATGAGGACATCATAAATGATATACCCTACTATCTACCAACACTATTTGGTAGCTGATTGGACCTAGGCTACAAACCTACATAGCATTCAGTAACTGTATTAAATACTGCAGGTTATTGTAACATAATGCTAAGGGTATGACATCTAAATATAACCACACATAAAAAGGTAAAGTAAAAATATAGTCATAGAATCTCATGGAATCATCGTCCATATGGGTGATACACACCACTCACCAAAACATCATTATGCAGAACCTTATTGTATGCCAAGGGGATTCGAAATGCAATGAGAATGGAGGGATTTCAGGAGCTGGTGTCATTACAATTCCCAGGGAGGTAATAATGGATGCCTGCAATTCACTAAGCCTTGGAAATTATGTCAGGAGGCTGAGTAGCTGTGCTGTATAAGACTTTGGTAATAAATTGTACTCTGATAATTTTCAAAGATTCTGTGATTCTAAGGTCCAAATGCTCCTCTTATTTGGTGAAGTGATAACTAGTTTCTAGCTCCTGAGGAGTTGAGAGTAGGTAGCATAGACTCGTGGTATGACTTTAGAATCACAGCAAATTACAATGCACAAAAGGTACGGGCCATGGTAAGACATGCATGTGCTCAAGGGGACATTTAGAGAGCAGCTTCTCAAATGTATTGAAAAGACATCTACTGTTCTTAAGCACAACTCTCACTGACTCCTGCGAATTAACTCTGCCTTTTATTAAAGAAAAACAAAAACAAAACACAAATTTGCTTCTGTCTGAGCAGTCAAGATTAAGTTCCAGTTACTCACAAGTGGAAATTCTTGTGGTCTAAGGGCACAATTTTGAACCCCAGATAGTTCTGTATTAAGGAATGAGTGTCAGGAATGAGCCTTTGAAAATTTGTATTGATTGCCCACAGGACTGGGTCAGGGTGGGTTCAGAGGAGCAAGAATCCAAATGGGCACATACTCCATCTACCCTTTGCAACTCATTGATTAAATTCCAGAACTCTAGTAACACATTTATACTACCTCCTTACTAATAAACTGAAACTAATATTTTATTGTCAGAATAGCAATCGTTTCTCCAGAATAAACATGGACTTTCCTCAGCAAGTAGCAATCCATTAAGGCCAATGAAGAGATTATAATCTGTGGACTTTTCTATAAAAGACTTTTCTCTAAGATCATTGCCTTAAGCAATGGTTTCTCCTTGAGAGTAGAAAACTTAAGGCATCACATATTGTAGTAACCTGAAAGCAGCTGGGAAATAAGAAAGTAAAATCATCTTCAAGGGGTAGGAACATCTATTTAGTCACAACCTTGTATTCTTGTGATTTTTATGGCCAGGGTGAGATCTAGAAGAAATTGTACTATTCATTTTATGAATTGTTTGGAAATCCTCCATCCTCTGCTCTCCACCCATGTGCACAGATCACAGAGGGTTTATCAAGGTGTACTCTAGTAAGGCAACTCAATTTCTAATGCACTTAAGTGTACAGCTCCTGTGAAAGAGTGGGTGTGCCCTGATAGGAGAAGTAATCTACCAAGGAAATTACAATAATATTTTAGGAAATTTATATCTTTTTCCCAAATCCAGATGGAAAAGACAACTTCTACCCTGAATTATATTTGGCTACATGAAATAGACAATGAAAGTATATATACAGGCTTAGTTAAAGCCATCAAAAAAGTTCATTTTTGTAGTCCTGAAATTTCCCTCAGTGACTTGTTTCCCTCTAAAGGAGCTGTTGAATCCACTGGGTTGCTGATTATTTTTTCAACTCACTATCCTCTCTCTCTCTCTCCTTCTCTCCCCCCTCAGTTCCCTCATTTCCTCCCCTCCAGTAAATATTGGTAAATCAAAAAAACAATGCAGGGCCAGGCTCAGTGTCTCACACCTATAATCCTAGCACTCTCAGTGGCCAAGGCAGTTAGATCTCTTGAGCTCAGGAGTTCAAGACCAGCCTGAGCAAGAGCAAAACACCACGTTGCCTCCAAAAAAATAGCTAGCTGGGCCTTGTGGTGAGCATCTGTAGTCTTAGGTACTTGGGAGGGTAAGACAAGAGGATCACTTGAGTCCAAGTGTTTGAGGTTGCTGTGAGCTGATGCCACAGCACTCTACCCAGGGTAAAAATAGAGAGACTTTGTCTAAACAACAACAAAAAAATTAATATTTAACAACTACAGCAAAGAGACTTTATAAACAGGACAAGTAAGAATTGGACACCATCCATCTTTTAGAGGAATAATACAAATATAAAATAAACACCTGGCTTAGGCTCTGGAGATGGTACTATTTTTCTTCTCTCCCCTTCCTTTCCCATCCGTCTTGCTACTTTACATTTTCCACACCAACCTGTTTTTCTTGCCTTCTTCTCTTTTGTTTTCGGCTCATGGAGGTGTTGTTTTGATTTAATTTAAAATAATGAAGAAGGAAGAGTAAGCCCAGAGTTACTATCTTAGCAAGGGGAACTGGGAATCGTGTTTGCATCTGTCCACAAAATCGGCTGTTGTTAATTGTGTCATCGGAGTTCCTGCGAGGAAGGACAGAATGCTGCTAAGTGACCTGAAACTGAACCGCTGAGGTTCCGGAACCTGTTGGCATGGCCTTTGTCTTTTGATGTGTATGTGTCCCTAACCTTTTCAAGGAGAGATTTGGACCATTGTGTTGTAAATAAAGCAAATTAAAGTCTAATGGGATCTCACTGTGGGAGAGCTTGAGGGAAAAAGTTGTTCAGGGATTTTACTTTTAACACTAGGAAATCTTATTAAAATGTAAAAGGAATCAGGTCTTTTGTGCTATATATTAATATAAAAATCCTTTGAACTTATTACTCTATTATTGATTATAGGTACCTCTTCGACTGAATGCCCCCTACTGTAACTGAGTAATGCAAGCTCCATATTTTAAGAATCCTCAGCCACCTGAATTTCTAAAATTCAGGAAGAATACTAAAACCAGTCAGGGAATTCTTATTTGCAAAACTGTTTTAGGCATTGAACTTAATAGTACTCAGAAGTCCAGTGTTTAATTAGTTTTTCTCTGTCATGTTTTTAATTTTGCTTGTTTGCTCTTTTAATAAGAGATTAGACTTTGTCCAGAATGGTATTTTCTAAAACTTGAAGAAAAAAAGACTTTAACAAATTTTGCTTAGAATTTATACGTCTATAAGATTAGGAAGTTTAAGGGTGAATGAAACAGGCATGATTTTGCTCTCACGAAAATCTAGTCTTATGGGAAGATTGGTTATTAAAAATAATATCATAATTGTTATAAAGGAAAGATGCAGTGTTCTATAAATGAAGGATCTCATTCAATCTGGATAAATGTCTTCAGTATTTCTTTTCACTGAAATCCAATAGATGGGTGCCTTGCCTCCGAAGTAAGAAGACACAATGGTTTGGGCAAAGGGAACACAGTGTGTATGACAAGGAATGGTGATGCTCTGGGAACTAAAATAAATAATCTTAAGACTTCTTTCTCAACAACTGACTGACTTGACCCCCCTCTGGGCCAAAAGGATTCCTAAAACTGAGCTGCGGGCCTGGAGAAAGGAGACCAGGCAGGCCTCATGATGCCCCCCCCCTTCTTAGAGACGAACTTTGTGACTCATTAACATGCCCAAGACTCTGCAAAGCCCACCCTTAGGTTCTTAATATACATAACAAACCACTTGAGTCAGTCCTGGTCCTTTGTCCCTAATTAACGGCCCTTTTAAAGTATTTCTTTTCACTGACTCCTATTCTTTTAGACAGAACCTAACTTTTTCAGCCAATTGTCAGCTAAGGAATCTTTAAATGCATCTATAACAAGAAAGCTCCGGCTTTTAGATGTCCCACCTTTTTGGGCCAAACCAATGTGTGTTTTCCAAGTATTGATTTTTGACTTTACCTGTAATTCCTATCTCCCTAAAATGTATAAAATCAAACTGTAACCCCACCACCTGGAGTCCACTTGCTCAAGGCTTCTTGGGTGTGGTTTTAGGTCCCGTCCTCCAATCCAGGTCAGAACAAACCTCCTTAACTTATTTTACAGAGTATGGCTTCTTTTCTGCTGACAGCTCAGTACAGATAATGAAGGAAAGTCAATGTGTAAAGAAATGTTGGGAGCATGTTAGATGGTAAAGCTGGAGTAGAAATAAGAGCACGGTGAACCTGGCACATATTAAAAGTAGGTCATGGAAAGCGGGAAAACCACATTCAGGGGAGTGTTATTAAATAATTGATTCAGCAAGAAGGAAGCTGGGTCACTAGAGGTTGTTGCACTAATTCAATAAATGATGATAGATTGGATTGGGATACTGGCTGAAAGGATGTATGGAAAGTTCTAGAGTCTTTTAAGAGACAAAACTGATAGAGTATCAGAACTCCCTGATGTTGAGGAGAAGAAAAAGGAGGGTTGTTTGAAGAATTCTCATGTTTTCATCTTCTACGAGTGGATATTGTGGTTTATTCATATGGGAGCTAGGGGAGGAAGACATTGAATATTTACTTTTAGACCTGGCAACACACATATTTGTGAATAGGCGGCTGGTTATATAGGGTCCGATTCCAAAGTGAGTGTTGAGGTATAGACACATATTTACAAATTTAGTGTCAGTGTATATATACCTGACAACTGAGGCCCTGGGTGTGGTGTGAACACTTAAGTGAAGATGTTTAGATAGGAAGGAATATATGACTTTGGAGAAAGCAAAGAGAAATATAATACAAAGGAGACAGAAGAAAATGGATGATCCAAGTGATGGAGAATAGAGAGTTAGAGGGATGAGAATAATGCCAAAAGAATTTGATATCTGATAAAGACACATGCTGTTATTTTTAGTGCTATTGTTAATCTTAATATTCTTATTATATTTAGAAGCAGGAGTTAATGCTAATGTGAAATGCTTCTGAAATATCAGGCAAGGTAAATACTGACAAATATTCATTAGACAGGTAAGGAAAAGGTCTCCAAGGAGTGGGGTCAGTTGACAGGTTGGAATGAGATAAAGTATGAGAGAACTGTAAAGAAAATCTTTACGGAAGTTGGCTTGTGAAGACAGTAATACAAGGTGGCGGGAAATTGGCTTTGAAGGAGGATTTTTTTTTCCCCTCATCATTAAAATTAGCACATTTCCAACCTGTGTGAATGGCAAGGAATAAATATAGGAAATAGCTAGAAAGCAATATTCAGAAAAGATTATTGTGATTATTGTGGTTAATTGTGTAATCAGCAGGCAAGAACAGGCAAGGGCAGATGAAATGCAATGTCTCTCTCCTCCTGAAAAGAAGCAGCAACACATACAGGTGAATAACCTAAAAATAAATGTTTAGGACACCACAAGCTCCTTTTAAATGTTCCTATGCATTAAGACTTTTGATTTCCACCCACACAAGCTAGAAACTATAAATATCTTCCTCTTACAGATGAGAGATAAATTGCTCAAGGCAATTTCAGGTCTGAGAGAGCCAGGAATCAAACCTAGAAAGCCCAACTCCAGGGTCAAAGTGGTAATCCACTACTCTGCATTGCATGTGCTTTTCTAGTTCATTTCAGGGAATACAGAGGGAAGCCTATGTCATGACCTTCATTGTTTTTCATTAAAGATTAAGTCTTCACAATAATATACTATGTATGTAGGATTATTCCAATATTATAGATAAGAACAAAGTTTAGAGCAGATAAAAATGGTAAGAACCAAATTTGAACCAAGATGAATGGTTTTCAAATTCTCAGGGTTGAAACCCATCATCTGGCCAATCACAGTTACTCCAAATATAGAGGTTCTATGGTATTTAAAATAAGGAGGCCCTTTTCCAAATCAGCATTTTTTTTTTCATACTGAGAATGAATGGAAAAGAGTTGTGATTTTAATTCAAACTGTTGTATTTTTGGTTTAAGAATCTAAGAACTAAATTTTATCATCTTCCAACTTCAAATCACATGATTGGGTTAGGCAAATCCAAGGAGAAAGTTAAAAATATTTTTTATTAAAATACATATACCATTTTATTCATTTCAATGACTCTTACTAAAAAGTAATTTTGATGTTTAATGCCTGAAATGTAATTACCAACATTTACATAGCACTGTGCATCTATTTCTGAAACATTTTCAAGTGAAATCATTAAATAACTTCATGTTTTCACTAAAGTGTATCTATTTCAAAGCATTTGACTTCAAAGTGTGGATAGAAAATTAGTGGAAACATTTTGTGTGCTTTCCATTTAACTAGACTGATACTACAGATTTTGATTTTCAGATTCTCCCTTACACAATGTCACATATACTACATATTAGTTTACTAAAGTTGCATTAACAAAATATCCTGAAATGGGTGACAAATATCATAAACTTATTGTCTCACTTTCAGAAATCTGATGTCAAAGTGTTACCGTGGCTATTTTCTTCCGAGGGTTGTGTGGGAAGGATCTATTCCAGACCTCTCTCTGGCTTGCAGACGGAGGGGCGTTTTCAGTTCACCGTTATCTCCTACCCATGGCCTGCATTTTTATAAGGACACCGGTCACACTGGATTAGGGCTCCCTCTAAGGACCTCATCTTAACTAAATACATCTACAATAGCCCTATTTCCAAGGAAGTTTCCACTTTCTGTAGTACTGGGACTTAGGACTTTATAATATAAAACTCATGGGGAGAGTGGGGACACAACTCAATCTACAACGTCATCCATGAAATTTATATTTCATTCTGCCTTAAAAATTATGTCAATGTCTTAGAATCTCTGATTTCTCCTTAATGAGTAAGTGTTTTACTAACAGAATGTGTCTTTTCCACCTGTAAAACATTGTAAGACTTTTTCTTCACTCTCCTTTATACTCATCTGGGAACCTGTATTTGGACCTGATGATTTCATAGTCAGTATAATACCTACAAGATTTTGCTTTGTTATGTTTTGTTTCTGGATATTGATTGAGAGGAAGGGGGAGATTGTATGTTATTGTATTAATTGAATAAATGACTTTCAAATCCAGTTTGGGCCCCAGAAATCTTTTCCAAGTGTCACCATGACCTCCAAAGAATAGCATGTGGGATAGTTTGCTTGCTTTTTTTGTTTGTTTGTTTGTTTGTTTTTATCCCACTCCACTCTCTAACTTGGATGTTAGAGAATATGACATGTGAAATACAAGACAAGCAATAATCCAAGGGGCAGATGAAACTTTTCTTCATGCAGTTCAAGTTATACTTATTTCTGGCATTTCTACCATATTGAATTTATCATCCAAGCAGTACAAGCTTTTATTTCTGTGAAATCTGTCATTTAGGGTAGAAATTAAAGATATAAAGTGGCCAAGTGAAAGAAATAAGAAGCTGCCAGTGCTCTGGGGTGTGAAGCAGGCTCTAGGCTTTCTTTCTCCTTTTGTTCTGATTCACTGAGAAAGGCCGCTTTACACAGGATGACTGAAGGCAAAGCCCTCTCTCCTCTTCCTCCCCATTTATGACTCAGTTGATGGCTTTTTCCCCAGGCTCTTCAGTGTAGTACATTGTCTTCATCCAAACTTTAATTCAATGTATCTAAATTTAAGCACAGGCTCTATGCCTGGATCTTATGTAATCTCAGAACTAAAAGTTTGCATAACATAAACACAGATTGAACTGGATTTATGTTCTCATGCTACGATCTCTGTGAGAGATGAGATTGAAGCTTTACAAATTTACTAGCTATATTACTGTGGGCAAAATGCATAAACTCTCCAGTCTTCAATTATCTCATCTGCAACATGAGAATGATGACAACTACCTCCTAAGTTTGCTCAGGGGTTAAGAGATGTCACTCGGCAAGTGCATTGAATATTGCTTGCCTCCAGTAAATGGCTAAGAAAGTCATCCCATTGCTGAGTACAACAAAGTCTGACAAATTGGTTTTTTTTTTTCATCTTCCTGATACAAACTGGGTAAGAACAGTACCTTTGGCAATAATCCATTTCGTATCATCTCTAGACATACAAATTGGCCTTATAAATTTTATTTTCATTCTAAAGGCTGGAGATTTTAACTATTTTCCTGAGCACCTTTGAAACTTCAAGTAAACAGTTATCTCTCTGAACTTCATTTACCCATCTAAAAAATGGTGACAATAATCATGCCTAACAAGATAGGTGTCATTGATTTTGAAAGTAAATTATAAATTTCGAAGTATCCCATAAATGTTTCATCTTATGATGCTCAGTTTAGGAAAAATATCGCCAGCAAAATATGCTATGAATGAAAATGGAGTTTAAGAGGCAGATGCAGCCAGACTTATCTGAAAATACTGAGAAAAATGTAATTATCTAATTTGCTGTCAAAGATAAATAAATAGATCTGTAGCCTCCACCCACCAATTACTGAGACTGTCATCTGGTATTATTCTAGTAGACTTGAATGAATACCATCTCTCTCTCTCTCACTATATATATGCACGCATATATATATTATATATAAATTATGAACATTGAAATATTAATTCCTCCAAAATGGCATTATTAATCTGTCATACTATTTTTAAAGATGAATAAATGATTACTGGACAAGAGGGACATGTATTTGAGCATTACTCAACTTTGCATATCAGTCTTGAGTGTCCTAGTCACAGATGTATCTGTCAATCTGGTTTACATGTAATAATTGATATGTATGTATTATATTTTTATATTATTTCTACATTATTATTTGTTTTAGATATAATTTTATACAACATTATATATGTATCTATCTCTTAGGTCACTGATGTATACATTAGTTTCACATCTTGATTTTTACTATTTAGAAGAACATTGAATCATGTTTTATTATAGACTGAGACCTTGGGAATTATACCTTTCTAAAAACTGATAAATCAATAGGTTAACGAATAGATGTACTAATAAATATTATATCTTCAGATATATTTTAAGTTGTAGCTTGCAAACTCTATCAACAGCTTCAAACCTCATTTCCAAGAGACATGTTTGCTGTGTAATCCAGGAAGATGAGATGATTGATGCAGGAATTTAATATAGAAATACCTTGTAAACATTTGTGAAAAATAATTATATATTTATGATCATTTTTCCCATTTGTATAACTTTTTTGTTAAACAAGTGTTGAATTTTCTGAGTTTCAGAATGGAGGGTTACAAGCTGGAACCAAAAGTAGTTTATTTCTGATATATAGTATACACCCCGAGAATCAAAGACATTTCAGGGAATAACAGCAGCTCTAGGTAAGAGTATAAAGGTAAATGAGATACCGAACAAAGAAAAGAAATGTAGTGGGAGATGGCTTATAAAATTAGGTTACTTCATTTGTTAATTGCTTCCTTTTGAGAGGTCTTTTGAGAGAGTTTAATATAATAGATATTTTAAGAAAAACTATATTTCTTCTCCCCTTCTCACATTGGATCATTAAGATTTCTAGTATCAAGGGAAATTTACTATATCACACTTTGAATCAGCCAAATGATGTGAATTATTTATCTTTAATAAAGAGCTCACATATTGCTTTTTATAGCAACTGTCAAGTTAAATAATTGCAAAAATAATGGTTAGGCATATATATTATATACCATTTACTTTCTGTTATTTTTCAATGATTTGTGTGGGAGTTTTCGTGTAATAAATTAGCAAAAAGTAGAATCAATTATTTTGGAATTTACCGTAACAGCTTTCACTGATATGTTGAGAGTACTGAGCTTCCTCTAAAACTGTTAAACATACAAAAAGAAAATGCAGATGTTTACATTAATACCTCCTCAGACATATAATCATCTCAAACAATAGTTAATGTTAACTACAAAATAGCTATCAGGAAAATCTATATTGTAATAAAAGCACTTAATGAAGAAATAAATATAAAATTGAAAATAACTGAATGCATATATATCATTAAGATAACTAGAAAATTTAGAGTATGCATTTAGTAACATACTTGCTTTTAAAAGTTCATCACCGCTAGAACTTAACCAGCATGCCTAGCAGAGAGAGGTGCTTTGTCATTTGTTGTAATTCAAGCCCATAGATTAGGACCCCTGATGTCAAGAATCCATAAATAGCAATTGAGATAGGAATAGATAAGTCACATTCCGATTATTTCAGAATTGAATAATAATTAATAGAATATATAATCTGAACAAGTCACTATTAACAAAATTATTTGTTAGCATTGATTAAAATTTAAATAAACCTGCTGTTATTTAGGAATATGCATAATATTTTATAATACATTACTTTTAAATTTTTACATATGTTGCAATACATAGATAATAATTTGAAATCAAAACCAAGATATATTATTGACCTTAGGCATAGTTCATCATTTGACATATTTCTATATTGGTTCTTGTTACTTCTCCAATTGCAGATAATAGACGACAGCATTGATATTTTTATTGTGGAGCTGACTTCTCTACTTATTTGTGTCTTCTCCGGACAGGTATTTTGTACTCTCTAAATGGGAATGAATCTGAAGTTAGTGAGTTTGTTGTGCTGGAGTTGTCCAAACAAAACAAATGGATAATTATGACTTGGAGATGCTTTAGTGAGGACTCATGTATCAAATATGAAATGGTATAGAACAGTGACTTTGAATTTCTATTCTGTAAATATCTCGACATTTCTTTTCTAGTTCTGACGGTCCCACTTGGGAATGAAGAAAGAAGCAAACAGTTGGGGACCACAGGCGCCCACCACAATGCCTGGCCATTTTTTGGTTGCAGCCATCATTGTTGTTTGGCGGGCCTGGGCTGGGGATTCGAACCTGCCACCTTAGGTGTACATGGCTGGCGCCTTAGCCGATTGAGCCACAGGCGCCCAGCCACATTTCACATATTTTGTTGTTATTGTGAATGGGGATCATTTGAAATAATTTGTCACAGTATTGTAATATAAGAAATAAAAGCAGTGAATTTTTGTATTTTTATCTTGCCACTTCATTGAATTTTTAATTTAATTCTAAAAATTTTATAGTGGATTCTTTTAGGTTTCCTAGGCAATCTATAATAAAATAATAACTATGACCCTTCTTTTCATATATATATGTTATTGACTTTTTAATTTTTATTTCATATATATATATGTTGTTTCCTTTTTCGTTTTTGACACTAGAAAGAAATTTCAGGAAGATTTTAAATTTTAAGGTTAATAGGCAATAACCTTGACTTTTTCGAGAATGAATGGGATTGTCTTTGCTATTTGACACTTGGGTAATTTTTTGTGATACATTGTATGTATGCATTAAAGATGACTCATTTTATTCCAAAGGAAACTTACTTTTCTTTTTAGTTAAAAGGAAAAGCCTCTTCAACATCTGAGATAGTAGTGTATTTTAAAATGTGATATATTAATCTAGTCTAGTATGCAGGGGGTTCCCACAAAGTATCCCTAAAGTCACCATACAAGGAGAAAATGAAAAAATTTAGTTAAATGTATCTTTATTTACAACATAATCATTACAAAATTTTACAAAAATGTACAACCTATTCTCTATGTATTGGCTACCTCTTTGTAAGATTTTGTAATGAGTATGTTGTAAGTAAAGGTACATTTAGCTACAATTTCCCATTTCCCCTGTGTATGGTGACTTTAGGAGAGACTTTTGGGACACCTGTATTAAAATAATCATAATTATTGAAATATTCCCCTTCCCTTTCTTCTCCTCTTCCTTCATTGGTAGATATATATTATATAACTTATGGATTATTATTTTATTATCAATATTTTCAATATTTAGCTGTAAAAAATAGTTGATGAAATAGGACCTGATTAGATAACATTTTGGGGAAGATATTTTTCAAAAAAGGTATGCAAAATACTTAGTACGTCAACTTTTCTAGAAATCGTATTCTGCAGTACAAAATTACAGGAATGAGCTTTGTTATAACTGATGATTCTCCCAAAAATCACTTAAGCTTTATTTGACAAAGTACATAGAAGTTCAGTCAAACAAAAACAAAGAATAATTTTTTCAAGTTATATAGTTAGTATATACTATACCTCATTTTCAACATTAGGAAGACATTTATTATCTGTCCATTTTAAAGCACTGTTTTAAAGAGATTTGGATAGTTATTTTTCAACTCCAGGACTGTACTTCATGACTTTTATCTTAAGCATATCATATTTGTTATTTTGATTAAAGCAAACTATATAAAATAATAATTTAGGGGCATCTACAAATAGTCTTTATTGTGACTAATTCTTTTGGTGGGAATATACTTCTCTTACAAAGTACTGATAGTTAAAATTTGTTAAATGGTTGTTGTTGAAATCAGATAGCTATTATACAGAATTACGATTAACCAGTTAAGTGCCTTTACTTAACTGGACCCATTTAACTGTAATAGCACATATGGAAAAGGCAGCAGGTATGGGCTTTACTGCCTTTGGTGGCAGTAAAGGTGGCAAATGAAAATATCCTATCCTTGCTACCCCCCCTTGCCCAAGAATATTCTGCATTTAGTCGCTATTCTAAAGTTGAATTGCATCAAGATTTCCTGAGTTGTTTCCTTGTTGTTGTGAGTCCAGTGAATAAAAAATAGTGTATTTATTTGAAGCAATCCTAAGAAGGAAATTTGAATACATTTTATTTGCTGTTATTCAACTATACAGAACTGTTTTGGAACTAAATGAAAATACTTTGCAGCAAAGGGTTATTTAACCACCGAGTATATTTAGAATATTTGAACGCTTCATTACAAGAGTCACTTGCAGGAAAATAATTCCATGAGGATGAATTATCTCATGACAAATGATTATGTTTACAGTATTGCACGTTGAAATAATCTGAAGGTGTTCTTTCTAAGTGTCTGGTGTTAGGACTCATCATGAGAGAATCTCACTTCTTTCCATTTAGGAAAATAAAAATTGGTTATCTCACTGTCTGATTCAGTGTACCAAATCCCATATTAAAATCCTGGGCATTACTAATCTTCAGAGGAATGCAAATTTAAACAATAATGGAGTAATTTTAACTACTTTTAAATTAGCATAAACTTTAAAAATGATAATAGCTTAATGCTGGCAAGATCCCAATAAAGCTGGTAGATTAAACGTGAATTCATACACCTCTAGGAAAACGCTTTGGTGTTTCGTATCATAAACCAGAGAAAAGTTTATATTCTTTGACTCTGTAATTCCACCCTTGGGAATTTATTCCAAGGAAACCTTTATGTGAAACAAATAAACAAACACACAAACAAACCCTTGAGTATAAACAAGCTTATTACAGCAATGAGTATAATGCAAAATTTAGGATAAACATGATATGAGGATAATAAAAATAAAGTGTAGCCAGTTAATGTCATATCTGCCCATAGGTAAAAATTACGAAAATGGTTCAACATAGAAGTATTTGTGATGTCAAATTAAATAGCACAAAGTAAAAATTAAAAATTTATGCATGCTATTAACACAGCTATAAGTCCATGTGGAAATATCTTGGAATAAAAGCTAAAAAGCAGACATAACTGGTTTTAGACATATAAATTATACATTTTTTCCTTTAAGAATGTTTTTAAATGTTTTAAAATTTGTGTATTATAATTTAATGGCTAATCAGGTAAATTTTTTTGTTGATCTATTTTTTCATGGAAAAATAATTCCTTCTTGTAGTTCATAGGTTAAGACTCATCCTTCTCATATTTAACACTGTGGATTCAGAGCAAGGTATGAAACATATGTGTCACGGGGTTGTGTCAGTGAGTCTGTTGTGAAGATTTGTGTGATTCGGCACATGACTTCAGTTGCTTATCTCATAAGATGTGTCCTGTACATTTCACCTACTTATGTTAATATAATTCATTATATTCTAAAACATGTTTGTGTTTGCTTACAGCAGAATCATATATATATATAATCATAAAGGCAGATAAATTTTATAGTAAAAAGGTTGTAAAGCAATGCTATATTTGTTGATAAAGAGACAGACAACAAAAATAGTAAAACAAATTATTTATGGAATTAAATAAATCTACTTCTATATGCACAAACACACCTAATGACATTCCGTCCTTTTCAGTGTACATTCAGGGTACTGAGACACTTTGGGAGCTTAGGGGTTCTCTTATGCTGTTTTTTATTGCTATAAGTGAAATACCTCAGACTGGGTAATTTATAATGGAAAGTTTATTTCTTACTGTTCTGGTGGTCGGACGGTCCAAGGTTGAGGGACCTTCACCTTCTGAGGCCCTTTTTGTCGCATCATCATCCCGTAGTGGAAGGGCAAGAGAGTGTGAAAGAGTCAGAGACTAGAGAGGCCTCACTGGCTGGTCTAATGAGGCTGCTCTCCAGGGCAGTAACCGGTTCCCTCCAGAATGGCATTAATCCATTCAGAAAGGCAGAGCACTCGTGACTGAATCACCTCTGATTAGCCCCTGCTTCCCAACACTGTTGTATTGGGGAGATAAGTTTTCAACACGGGAACTCTGAGGGGCACATTCAGATCATATCAGGAATCACCTGAATCATGAGCTATAAACTCAAATAGTACGAGGGTCAGACTAATAGTATCATTAAAGCTGTTTGGGTTCCATTGATGGTGTGTGACCCCTCCAAAGAGGGCAACTGTGACCTGGATCTTGCTGATTGTTGTGGGAGAACATAGGATGGGTGTTTAAAAGAAGCCAGACATAGAGTTTTATGTGAAAAGTCTTTATAGCATTGAAAATTAATTCAAATTAAAAAAATAAAAACATAGTGGATCAGGCAAAATACATTTATTTGCATGTCGTATCCAGCCCAGTGCAGCCAGTTTGTAACTTTTAAAAGATTTCAGTACAAATCTTTTAAATTTATTTTGTCTTGTTTTATAAATAAAGGCATGACAGTCAAAGCAGTGAAGTGACTTGTCTGAGATGACAGTGCATAAGTCCCAGAGCTGCTTCCAAACCCAGATCTCCTGCGCCTTGGTCTTCAGGTTTTTCCAGCAAAACTGATTTTTATTTTTATTTCTTATTTTTTTGTCCTTAGTGAATAACTTTTTAATATCATTATTAACAGGTATTTTTTTAGCTATGAAACATAGAAAGTATTTTGTTTGTAGAGAATATTTAATTTTAGTGCTATGTTTCAAGAAGCCCTTTTGTATAAATTTCCTAAACCTTAAATTTCCCCTCAAATTAAACAAACAGCAATTATTCCCATCCCCTCTGACATCCTTCCCAACCCCATTGCTTTAAGCTCTGAGTGTAAAGCATTCTTCCAGTATTAGAGCAAATGATTCCTCTTAAAAGGGGGCATTATACATAAAAGTGGAAATTGGGTCATCTTTCTGTACCCTAAATGACACTGGCTGTTGAGACATTATTTTTCTTGGAGCTTTTTGGGCTGCCTAGCTCACTTAGCAAATGTCTACTCCAAGCTACAAAATGCTGAGCTCTGGATTGTCTTGCACTTTCAGAATAATTAAGGATTTGCAATATTATTTACATTTTACCATTTCTTATGTACAATAAGTCACATTTCCTAACCCAAGACAGTGTTTATGTTATAATTCTCTGTCATTGGTAATGCACCACTTTTGCCAATCAATTAAAAAGCACTCCATTTATAAGTATTTTTCACATGTTCTAAAGAACAATTATGAAAAAAATACTTCATCAGAAATATTTTCTTAGTCTCCCTTCTTTGACCTTCTTTTTTTCCCCCCAACTCAATATATGTTTCAATCTTCAATACATCTTCTTATCACGTTGCTTTGATTTGATTTGGTCATTCTTTTCCTTAAAAACATTCAGTGTTTCTCATTAAAGATGAGAACTATGACCGGAGGCACTCAGAGAACCCTAGTGAATTCATAACAATGCCACAGAATTTGTGTAAAAATTGAAAGCAGCACAGTGTACATCTCTCAGACATTGTCAGAACAACTGACTCAAGGTGGTTCAGTTTTAATGTTAAATTATCTTGTTTTTTTTTTTTTTTGACAGAGTCTCACTCTGTTACCCAACCTAGAGTGTTGTGGCATCAGCCTAGCTCCCAGCAACCTCAAACTCCTGGTTTTAAGCAGCAACCTCAAACTCCTTGGCCTCCTGAGCAGTTGTGACTACAGGCACGCACCAGGTTGATAAGATAATTTTATTTTTAGTAGAGATGGGGTCTTATTCCTGCTCAGATTGGTCTTAAACTACTGAGCTCAAGCTATCCTCCTGCCTTGGCCTCCCAGAGTGCTAGGATTACAGGTGTGAACCACTACTCTCAGCCTGTCTTACATTTTTTTTAAAATGATATCACATCTTTTCAAAGGTAAGCGTCCAACAATTTCTGTGAGAAAAGACAGCACCACTCAGAAAATAATGTGGGGCCTGAAATGAGGATGATGGTGTCCAATCTGATATTCATACCTGAGGAACTGTGCAATGTCCAGCAGGTTTATATGTCTTATTAGTAAATAATAGTGGTTGCTGAAGAATGAAATAAAATATATTTTTTCTTTGAATGTGGTGTATTTACTTTTCAAATTATAACTAAGTTGTTAGGACATAAATATTTAAGTTGTTTGAACTAACTTAATAAATAAAGGTTTAGGAATTTCTTTTGATTTACAGTTGCTTTGAAACAATTACTAAGAAGGATGTTATGAATCAAGAAAATCTGAGTATGTCTTGTCTAAGCCTTTTATCCTTGCATTGGTGACCCTTTGATATGCCCTGATTCTTTTTAATTTTATTAGATAATTTTCTTATTCCAATTCTCTATTCTGTTTATATTGTCTCTTGATCATGGCTTGTCCAGCCAGCATTCTGAGTATGTATTCCCTCAACTGCGCTTTTGTTCACATATTTCCAAATGAGGCAGCATAACTTATTATGTTTTGTTATCTCTTTATCCCTTTCTTGTCCAAGTAAGTTGTCAGCACTTGTAGGGCCTTGACTAAAGGGGGGAAGAGGATAGAAGTTTCTTGTATCTGGAAAATAGAAGCTAAGGGCTAGCAAATGGTTTTACTGATTTTGTTTTATTTATAAGGTGAGAGTTCTTGAGAGATTTATGTTTGGGGTTGGAAGAGAGCCAGAAGAGGACTATGTCAGGGCTGGGAAAATAAGAGAAAAGTAGAGTGCAGCAGTTCCCTGGGGCTACTACAACAAATTGACACACATTTTTGTGGCTTTAAGCAACAAAATTTATGTATTTTCCAACGATTCTGGGGACCAAAAATCAAAAATAAAGGTAACAGCGAGGTTGGTTTCTTCTGGAGGCTTTGAGAGGAAATTCATTTCATGCCTCTCTCCTAGCTTCTGCTGGTTGCAGGCAATTGTCGGCATTCCTTGGCTTGCAGACACATCTCTGCATTCTTGTCTCTGTCTTCACGTTGTCATCTCTGTGTCTGTGTTTGGTCCTCTTCTTGTTAGGACACTTGTATTATATTTAGGGCTAACCCTAAATTTAAAATGATATCACCCTAAGATCTTAACTAATTATACCTGCAAAGGCTCTATTTCCAAATAAAGTCATATTCTGAGGTTTTGAGTGGGCATGGGCTTTGGGGAGACGCCACTTACTATGGAGACTGAGAGTGGAGTGAAATTGGCAGGTAAAGAATATTAGGGGCTGTATGGATGGCAAAATGAACAAAAGTATGAAAGGGTTACTATTTCTTTTTTTTTAATTCCTTTTTATTGTTGGGGATTCATTGAGGGTACAAGAACCATTGATTGCATTTGTTAGGTAAAGTTCCTCTTATAATTGTTTCCTGCACACAAAAGGTGTGTCACACACTGAGACCCACACTCCTGTCCCTCCTTCCCTCTCCTTTCTTCCCATGTACTAGGTCATTAATTGTCCACATATCAAAATTGAGTACATAGGATTCTTGCTTCTCCATTCTTTTTTTGGGGGGCGAGTAGAAACAGAGTCTCACTTTATTGCTCTTGGTAGAGTGCTGTGGCATCACAGCTCACAGCAACCTCCAACTCCTGGGCTTAGGTGATTGTCTTGCCTCAACCTCCCGAGTAGCTGGGACTACAGGTGCCCGCCACAACACCCAGCTATTTTTTTGTTACAGTTTTGCCATGGCTGGGTTTGAACCCACCACCCTCCTTCGGTATATGGGGCTGGCACCCTACCCAGTGAGCTACAGGCACCACCCACTTCTCCATTTTTGTGATGCTTTACCAAGAATAATGTGTTCCACTTCTATCCAGGTTAATACAAAGGATGTAAAGTCTCCATCTTTTTTAATGATTGAATTGTATTCCATGATATACATATACCACAACTTGTTAATCCATTCCTGGATTGGTGGGCATTTAGACTGTTTCCACATTTTGGCAATTGTAAATTGAGCTGTGATAAACAGTCTAGTGCAAGTGCCCTTATGGTAAAAGAATTTTTTTTTCTTCTGGGTAGATGCCCAAAAATACTATTTCTTTTTCTTTCTTTCTTTCTTTTTTTTTTCTTAAACAGAGTCTCATTCTGTTGGCCTGGGTAGAGTGCTGTGACGTCATACCTCACAGAAACCTCAAATTTTGGGGCTTATGTAGTCCTTTGTCTCAGCCTCCAGGGTAGCTTGGACTACTAGCACTGGCCACTATGCCTGGTTAGTTTTTCTATTTTTAGTAGAGATGGGGGTCCTACTCTAGCTTTAACTGGTTTCCAACCCCTGAGGTCTGGTGATCCACCCACTTTGGCATCCCAGAGTGTCAGGATTACAGGTATGAGCCACCATAGCCTGCCTAAAGGGTTTCTGCTTCACCAAGCAGGAATGAATTTAGGTACCAGGACTCTGGCAAAACCCGAGATCCTTCTGTCCAAACTTGGCACAGAAATAGTACTCTCATGCCTTCAGTGGAGCTCACAGGCTTGGATCACATTTGATTTGAATAAAGTAATTTCACAATCTTTGCACATCCATGTGTTTAAAACATAGTATGTCACTACAAACATACTTATTCCACCCATCCTCCATGTCTGAGATCAAGTTTCCTTTCTCTATGAAAACTTAAGCTATAGTCATTCCTTTTTTCTTTATATTGATGATGACTTTCTTTTGATAATTGATCTTGTATGCTTCATCCCACTTTTTCCCTCTTATAGTAGATCATAGTTTCCTTTAGGGAAGGGCACTCTACCCAGGGAAACAGAAGGAGACTCCATCTCAAAAAAGAATAAAAAAAAAGAAAAGAAAAGAAATGGGAACTCTTTTATACCTTTTGTTCATTTTGTCACCCATGCAGTCCCCAATATTCTTTATCTGCCGATTTCATTCCACTCTCAGTATTTTAAGTTGGTGAAGCTATTTACTGTGTTGTGTCCTTTTTGTTTCCCTGCCATATTAGATTATAGCTCCTTCAGGGAAGGGTACTATGATTTATATATCTTGGTAGTCATCACCATTCTTATGACCATACACTGAATAGAAAATGGATTTAATGTTATTTATTGCTTTTACTTTTGTACTGGTGTTCAAACCTCTCTCTGCTTCTTCATTGATAGATTTTAAATGTATTTAAGAAAACATGGTAGTATATGGTGTTTTTGCAATGCAAACCAAGTATGGGGGCTTTTATAAGAGACTGTTCAGCTTGACAATATTCTTTATGCTTTATACCAACATTGGAAGATAAATAGCAAGTGAAAAAAGAGGCTTTGTTTTCTAAGTTCTTTGGCATAACAGGTGCACAAGAATTGCTTCTGTGGCTTGGTGCCTGTAGCACAGTGGTCATGGCGTCAGCCACATACACCTAGGCTGGTGAGTTCGAACATGACCCCAACCAGCTAAACAACAATGACAACTGCAACAAAAAAAATAGCTGGGCATTGTGTCAGGTGCCTACAGTCTCTCAGCTACTTGGGAGGCTGAGGCAAGAGAATCATGTAAGCCCAAGAGTTTGAGGTTGCTGTGAGCTGTGATGCCACAGCACTCTACCCAGGGCAACATGGTGAGACTCTGTCTCAAAAAAAAAGAGAAAGAATTGCTTCTGTTAGTGTTAAACAGTGTTGCCAGCCAACCTTGGCAGTTTTTAAATTTCACAATTTAGTTTGCTTTATCATAAGAATATGGCAGTGAGTTCTGAGTAAATGGGGAATGTATTGCAATCTGATATACAAACAAATCCTCTGGGGCTCAGTCAATGTTCTTACAGGAAAGCTCTACTTCATTTAGTTTCCTTTCCTTGGCGTGTGACTTGTACATTATACCATAACTGAAAATTACACAAAACTTAGGAGAAAATTTAATCTCAGAATACTTCAGTCATTTTCAAAGAAAATTAGTTTCCATGTTTAAGACCAAGGAGTATGCTCATTTTCCTTTTGACTAGAACGACAGGCTTAAGCACAAAGTCAGAACACCTGATATCAACAACACTTTTCTTAAAGTCCAGAATGTTCTATGCCCTGAGTGGATTTGAATAGCTTGCAGAAAATCTGTAAGCCGTATTCTATGATCTGACTCTCAGATTTCATTATCTTTGAAATGACACAGCTATTTCTGGTGTAAATCTGAGAAACTTAAGAGGCAATATCTTTATTAAATACCTAATGATTTTAATTAAATATACTCACTCCAGATGGCTATTATTAAAAATATATGCAACTAATTAATAAAGAAAAGAATTATCTTATATTTCCCTGCCAAATTTTATATTATTTATCACAAAATAAGCATTTTTTCTCATAATCCCAATTCAAATATAATTTCTTCCTTAAATTAGAAAACAATCTATTTTTATGCACCCTCCCTTAATTTATGCTCTGGAATATAAAATCTATACAATTGAATCTTTTAACTTCTAAATTTAGAGTAGGTCCCCAATTTTGAATTGGTGGCCAACAGCAGAACACCCATACGGCAGACCTATGTTGACCACTTCCTTAAGTTGACCTGATTTTCAGAGACCTGTCAAACACCACACATGCACATCCATACTGTAGGCCTAGTTCCTTATGTTGGACACCTTGCATATTGACCAGTTTGTTACAGTCCTTTGAGTAGTCAACTAACAGAATCAATACTTTTATATGAAATTTGTCCTCTTTTTAAAAGTTGGAAGTCCCTCAATTTAATGGTTCACATTTCCAGAAGCAGAAATGTCACAGAGCTCACTCTTGATCTGAAATAAGTTACATACTTATTCCAATAGTTTGGGGTCTATTCTGCTAGGTTTGCCCTGGCCTGGAACAGGTAAGACTTTTTCTTGTCCTAAGAACAGTTGTGCCTTGAGAACCCTGATTTTATTAAGTGCTTCCTGCCTTACTAATCTTAACGGTATCTTAATAATTTCCCTGGTGTTCAGTTTCTTTGTGCTCCCATAACACTGTACATTGGCCACCAGGCTCTCTATTGCTGGCTACTTGGAGCTCTTGGGTGCCCTGCATTCCTCATCTCTGTGGTCTTTGTAGACAAACTGCTCCCCCAGCCTAAAACCCCAGCTGCACCGTGCCTCATAATGATGTTTTTAGGTGGACTTTTATTGTGTGGCCATAACATTATTCTGAAACTTGGCTAAATTTATAGAGAGATGAGGAAAATGGAACTTAAAGAAAGGCAAGGAGTGAGAGCTCCAGGTAGTAGAATATGAGAACAGGTTCCTTCTGGCTCATAAGGATTGGGTGGGTGAAGTGGAGACCCATAGTAGAGCAATGGTGGTCTTTTCCCTGCCGTTGGCATTGCTGGCACCAAAACTGTCCATGGCTTCCACAAGCTCTGTGGGGGAGCATTTTTGCTTGCTCAGACTATATGATATCCATGTAGCTCAGCAGAACAGTTGAAAATTCTAGTAGCATAACATCCCAACCTTCTTAAGTGGGCAGCTCCAAGAAGTAGCGTGTGCAGAATGCCTTCAGCACTTCTTTGACATCCACCCAAGTCTGTTATCTTCTTTTGGACACTATTCTTCCTCCTGGCTGGGATCTCACCACCCAAGACTGACATATTAGCACTGCTGTTTCCTCAAGGGTCGGGGCGGGGGGGAGATTGCTCCCAAGGTTCAGGTTTCCTCCCTCTGTTGTCAACTATTGTGTTGTGTAGTTAGCTGGGTCAAAGGATTTGACAACCTCTTTATAACTCTCAATTATATGTTCTGGTTTAGAATTAGGGAAGATCAAGACATTGACCTATAAAAAGTGACAACTGAAGGATGGATGGAGTTACAGTGAAGGTCTGGGAGTGGGGAATGAAAGAAGACTGTATTTTGTGTTCATAAAGCCAAGAACATCATATGAAGGGTTTCATTTCAAATAATCACTTTTGTAACTATATGTGCAGTTTAGTGTAAATGTGAATGGTTTTCTGTGAAGCCTGATAGCATTTCTTACATTCCTTTGAGGCCTGTTAAACATTTTAGATCGGCACCCTTGTCTTTGGCACCATGGGTTTCAAATAGTGAGGAAATATTCTGTGAACAGAATACTGAGAAGTATTAATAGAAGTAACAACTGAGGTTATTCTTAGGTTTGGGAGTGTTATATTCTAATATCATCTCATCCTTGCTTCTCTTCCTATATTCGATATAGTGCTTGCATAAATCAATGAGACTCAGCTGAACGGTTCTAATGGTAAGGAACTGGTAAATATTTCACATCCAAGTCCTGATATTTCGCTTCCCTTGAAAACAACTGGAAGCTGTAGCAATCTGTGATCCTATGCCCAGGTTCTTAACACTTCCCCTTCAGGACGGGTCTGTGCTCTCCACATGTCCTAACACTGGACACTTCCTGTTGTCTCTCAAATTGTTCTTGCCTCCGATCTGTTTCACTCAGGTTTTGCCTGCCCAGCCCTGTAGACATTTCACAATCCGTGGTTTTTAGCCATGTTAGGCTTTTATTTCCTCAGAGAAGCCTCCAGTATATTTTCCTTATGTCATTAAAGCAGGCGCTGCAGAAAGCAACATCCTTAATACAGTAATCCTCCGGACCTCCAAACTTGGCATTCTCCTGGGAAGTGGAAGCTGGGGGCCAAGGTTCAACTTTTATTTATTTGGAGATCTGATGTTAAGGGGCTACCGGCCTTATGGAGGCAGGCCTGTTGCAAGGAAAGGAAGGGCCTGATCTGGTGTGAAATGAGAAAATGGTCTGCTTTTTTTTCTGGTTTGATCTGTTTTTTTTGAATTAATTAATTTATTTATTTCTGTGCTCTGATAACTAGTATAGCCACTGTATTGACCATCCAAGGGTGTCCAGCTCCTGCCTTACTATTCTGGCCAGTGCCTAAACTTGAGTTCTGACTGATTTTGATTTTCTTCTAGAGCAACATTGAAAACCTAAACGTTTCAAACATCTATCTCCATAGCGAGACCCAAAAACCCAACAGATGCAGCCTAGTAGAAAGATAAACATTCTGGATTACAGGGTATCTGCCATGCTCCTTGGAGACAACAGGCCCCTTCAGGTTGCATATGAAGTGGTAATCAGAGCTTCTGCCCTCCGACCACCACCATCTGCCAGTTACTATATGGGAGCATTATTTCTTTATATGCTTTCTTTAATTGTGCACACAAATTCTTATAAGAGAATGATATTTCTCCCCATTTGCCAAACAGAAAACTGAGATTGAGAGGCAGAGTAGCTAACAATACATCACACAATCCTTCACCCGAGATCTGATTCTGAAGCAGACAATTTTCTCATTTCGCTATCCTGAGAAAAGCACCAGATCAGGTGCTTCCTTTCCTTGAGACAGGCCTGCCTCCATAAGGCCGGTAGCCCCTTAACATTAGATCTCCAGCATGCCACGTTGAGATCTGAAACACAGCTGTGGGTCAGGACATTCTTCTACAGGAGGCCTGTCTTCGTGAAGGTGTTTTCCAGATTAAGATTCATTCGTGCTGACTGCTCCTGAGTTTTCTAGCTACTCAACAGGAGAATACCTAACAGCTCCGTCAGTCTCATGGCTGTGGTGTTGGCCTTCACACTGCAGTGATGTCCTTTATGCTAAGTGGATGGGAGGTTTTTCTGAGTTCCTACTTCATTCAGGAATAATGATCATAAAGAGTAGCAGTTAGGTGGCTGCTTCAGCCTGGGTATAGAGAAGAAAACAATCCCAGCAATGCACAAAGACCGGGTTGTAACCAGAGGTGCCCTGAGTCCAGAATCCTTGAGTGTGACTTTATGCTAATGCTTCTCACATCCTGGACTCTCCATCCAGTGGTGGGTATAGTTCAGGGTCTTTAAGCATCATCATCAAATGAGCACAGAGATGACAGCAGAACTCTGCACTGGAAGCTTATGGGGTACTGGGATAATGCAGCATTAATGACATGGGCCACACAGTGGCCATCTAGACTGTACCATCCAGCTTTCCACCACAGATGGGAGGATTTTCTCCCCCAGGTGCTGGGAGAAAGACTTTAGCTGTCAGCTCTCTGCAAAATACGACTCTGCTGAGAAGCCACCTCCCACAACATCTCATGGCATTTCTAGAGTGACCTACATCCAATGGCTGATCTATAAGGGATATAAAATATTGGTGCCGTCCCCTTAACTCAAGGCAACTCTAAAAGGTCATTCAGTTTTGCATATCCCAGTAGAGTTGGCTAAGGCCTCCGTAGACATGGCACTAACACTCCACTTCTTTTGCCCACCTTTCTTCAGGTATGGAGCCTAATAGCACTTCCTAATAATGTATTACACACTAAACTGAGTCTCAGTGTTTACTTCCTGGGAAAGGTGACATATGACAGCCACAAACAGGGTTCAGGTCAGAGAGGGATGCTCCATCCACAGCTGCAGAAGGTCCAGTGACCCACTTTCATAAAAGGAATATATTTTCAGTTGCAGAGTTGGGGAGGACTTGAGGTCACTTCTAGCTGAAATGATTACGCTGGTGGGACTTTGTAATGTTCCTGCAAATACCATTTCCTCATTAATTTTATCTCTATAAGTTTCTGAGACTTCTGGAAATACATGTTCAGTTTCTTATCTTGGTTTATTTCAAGGCCAGTGGAAATACAAGGACTTCTTTGTAGAACACTGAAGTAGACTCCACTTTATACATGAAGCTCTTTCTGACTAGTCTATACCGATTTTTCTTGCCTGTAATTGTGCACCACTTACCTTATACCTGGCAACTGGCCTCTAATCTCTAGGCTTAGGCTTTCACACTTTGTAGACAGCAGCCTTCTATGCTCTAATATGATGTGTTGAATTCCCAATAAGTTTATGTATTTTATAGGAATAGCTATTTTATTTTCTAGGTTTGTTTAATAAATAGCCCAAAACTGGGCACGCAGGAGACACAATACCCATTTCCTGATATAACTCAGATTAAACTCAAATTAATGGTTTGAACAATGGGTACAGGCTTCAAATAACTATATAATATTGATAAAGTAAAACTGGGTTATTGGGACAGTTTGTCAATGAACTGTGGATTATTTAAAACAATTATTTCCAGTTCTTATCCTTTCTTTCCTCTCACTTTTGCTTCAATATATAGATTATTATATTCTTTCAAATAAGGTTCTACATATTTATAGTTTATATCTAAAAAAATGTTAGGATTTTAGGCATAACAGCCCTCTTTTATCTTTCCCCATATGGCTGGTAGAAAGTAATCTACTGTGTTTCTTTTGTTACTAATGCAATTAAACATTATTTACAATGTGTTGATTGATACAATTCTCTTTTACTCTTTCTCTCTATTGAGAGCCTAGCAGTCCCCACTGTGCTAGACATTCATTGTACACACATTAAGATGTTCCATAAACA
The DNA here is from genome assembly GCA_963574575.1 of Galagoides demidoff. Lineage (NCBI taxonomy): Eukaryota > Metazoa > Chordata > Mammalia > Primates > Galagidae > Galagoides > Galagoides demidoff. The sequence continues at coordinate 3,641 of CAUYQV010154238.1, read as the reverse complement.
ACACTGTGAGAGTTTTACTATTATCTTCATTGTATTAAAACTGGGGATTTAAGTAACTTGACAGAGATTGCATAACTAAAATGAGACAGACTTAACCTGTCTCGTCTACCTCTTGAATGCTGGGTCCCAGAACACACCATTATTAGCCGGGAAAAGGAAAATAAGGATAGATCTCAGGAACAGTGTAGAGAATTAAAACAAACAAACAAAAAAACCCAGATGGGATAGTTTGTGAGCAAGATTAAAGTACAATGCAAGAAAAAGAAAGGAAAGGAAGAAAGAAAGGAAGAAAAGAAGGAAGGAAGGAAGAAGGGAGGGAGGGCGGGAGGGAAGGAAGGAGGAAAGGAAGGATGGAAGGAAGGAAGGAAGGAAGGAAGGAAGGAAGGAAGGTGGGAGGGAGGGAGGGAGGGAAGGAGGAAAGGAAGGAAGGAAGGAAGGAAGGAAGGAAGGAAGGAAGGAAGAAAGAAGGAAAGAAAGAAAGAAAGAAAGACCCCAGATTGAGTATATAGAGAAAGCAAACTCCTAGCCCATTTACTCCTAATGTACATTTCCTCTCCCTGGATGTGCTTTTGCCTTAGGTAACTATTGTCAGGAGACTTTCTCCCTACTGTGGCATGACCTGCTGAGACAGAATAAAAGATGCTATTTTTTCTCCTAAACTGTATAACCTTGCTCAACTTAATGCTACCCAAATGGGTCATGCAAAGATAAAGTTCTTTTAGCAGTAAACTTCACCATTCTCCTTCTCGTAATATTTAAAGAAACTGAGCCAGAGAGAACTTGAAGTCCCAGGATTCTCCAGCTGATTGGTAGTGGACATGTGGCTGGAGTTTAGGAGGCCCGACATTTGGTCCTGCTCTCTTTCAGTTATCTTGTTCTCTCTTTATATGTTTAGACACTATCCAGAGACTGGTTGAGGGGAAGTCTCTAGATTAAAATAAACAAAACCATCATGAATAAAAAAGACTGGAATTGCTAAGAAATAACTTGGTATTTGTGCTGATAGGAGGCCCTTACAGCTAAAGGTTTTGCTTCATGGCTAGGTGGAATAAGCTTGTTAGATGGGGAAATATACCTCTTTCTCAAGGTGGCAGAGATGACAGATTTAAATGGCCTTTAAAAAATATTGCTTTCCCAAACTCACAGAAAACATTTGTCAAACTGCTATTGTTCTTACTTTGGTAAACTAGAGTTAGCAAAAGAAAAAGAAAGAGCAAATAATTTGCATATTAGAAAGATTATAAATCAATGGGTAGTAAATAAATTCCATGTAGCATGTATTTATCTCTTGGCTGCTACCCAGCATTTATTCCCATTTCCAATTGACACCTGATTTTTCTTGGGAGCATTCAAATTTCTCTTAGGTTAAGTACTGCCTTTCATGCTTTCCCACTGCAGTTCATTTAAAGAAAACTGCATCGCCTCCCACCAAAAAGGTATACATTTATGTAAAACTAAGCAAACTTCAGCAAAAAATATTATTAATGGTTATGTACTCTGATATTTCTATCTCTATTCTATGTTAGTCTCATCTTTAAAAAAGGTTATTCCTTGCTGTTCATTGTTTATTACATGCATGGCCCACAAGCTATAACAGTCATCTATAACTTGGAAAATAGTCATCCAAATCCACATGGTTTGAAATTGGTTGAACTCACCTCAGGGATGGTCAAATTACTGGTCATAGAGATCTGCTGGGGGATGTGTAAATAAATAATTCTATGCAGAGTTTTGCTGGGAAATGAGTGTGTGAATTTATAAACTCCACAAGTAGAGTGTACCATAGGGCAGCCCTGGGTGGAGCCTGAGGCCAAAGCTTTCACTGTGGAAGCAGAGCAGAGACTTGGAAAGATACAGATGCTAGATAATATTCTTTTTTTAAATTTTTTTTATTAAATCATAAACACATAGACCATGTGTTCATTAATGCATTTATGGAGTACAATGTGCTGATTTCATATAGAATTAGGAATGCTTATATCACACTGGTTAATATAAATCTTGTTTACTTAATTATTGTGTTAAGACATTTATACTCTATACTTAATAGATATGACATGTATGCTTGCATTATGCACCATAGATGTGATCCCACCATTTACCCTCCCTCCATGGGACTTCTCCCCTCCCCTCCCATCACCCCCTCCACCCTCTTTCATCCTGGGCCATAGTTGTGATCTATTCTTCATGTTAAAGTCTGAGTGATTATAAATTGGTTTCATAATAGTACTGAGTACATTGGATATTTTTTCTTCCATTCTTGAGATACTTTACTAAGTAGGATATGTTCCAGCTCCATACATGTAAACATAAAAGAGGTAAAGTCTCCATATTTTTTAAGGCTGCATAATATTATATGGTATACATATACCACAATTTATTAATCTATTCATGGGTCAATGGGCACTTGGGCTTCTTCCATGACTTGGCTATTATGAATCGAGCTGCAATGAACAAACTGGTGCAAATATTTCTGTTATAAAGTTTTTTTGGGTCTTTTGGATATATACCTAGTAGAGGAATTGCAGGATCAAATGGCAGGTCTACTTATAGATCCCTGAGTATTCTCCATACTTCTTTCCAAAAGGGACGTATTAGCTTGCACTGCCACCAGCAGTGCAAAAGTGTTCCCTATTCTCCACATCCACGCCAACATCTGTAATTTTGGGATTTTGTTATGTGAGCCACTCTTATGGGAGTTAGATGATATCTCAAAGTGGTTTTTGTTTGCATTTCTCTGATGATTAAAGATGATGAGCATTTTTTCATGTGTCTGTAGGCCATGTGCTTATCTTCTTCAGAGAAGCTTTTGTTCAAGTCCCCTGCCCACAATGAAATGGGGGGCACATTTCACAATTACTTGTTCTTTTCTTATTAATAAGTTTGAGTTCTCTATGGATTCTGGTTATCAAACCTTTGTTAGAAGCATAAGCTGAAAATATCCTCTCCCATTCTGGGTGCTGCCTGCTTGCTTTATGTACTGTGTTCTTGGTTGTGCAGAAGCTTTTTAGTTTGATCAGATCCCAGTGATGTATTTTTGGTGTTGCTTCAATTGCCTGGGACATCCTCCTCATAAAGTACTCTTCCAGGCCAATTTCTTCAAGTATTTCTCCTGCACTCTTTCTCCAAGAATCTTTATAGTTTCATGTCTTAAGTTTGAATCTTTTGCCCAGTGAGAGTCAATTTTTGTTTCTGGTGAACGGTGTGGGTCCAGTGTCAGTTTTCTATAAGTTGCCAGCCAATTCTCCCAGCACTATTTGTTAAATAGGGAATCTTTCCCCTAATTTGTATTTTTGATGTGCTTATCAAAGATCAAATGACAATAAGTGTCTGGGTTCATTTCTTGGTTCTCAATTCTGTTCCATACATCTACCTCTCTATTTTTGTGCCAATACCATGCTGTTTTGATCACTATAGATTTATAGTATAGTTTGAAGTCTGGTAGTGTGATTCCTCCTGTGTTGTTTTTATTTCTGAGTAATGTCTTGGCTATTTAATGTTTTTTTCTGGTTCCATATAAAACAAAGTACTATTTTTTCCAGATCTTTAAAGTATGACACTGGTGCTTTGGTAGGGACTGCATTAAATTTGTAAGTTGCTTTGGGTAATATGGACATTTTAACAATGTTGATTCTTCCCAG
>CAUYQV010154237.1:0-24572 GCA_963574575.1 Galagoides demidoff | reverse complement strand
GTGTCATAGCTCACCATAGCACTCTCAAATTACCTCAAACTGTCATAGCTACCTCAAACTCTTGGGCTCAAGCGATTGTCTTCCCTCAGCCTCCCAAGAAGCTGGGACTACAGGCACCTGCCACCATGCCTGGCTAGTTTTTTCCCATTGTTAGTAAAGACAGGATCTTGCTCTTGCTCAGGCTGGTCTCAAACTCCTGAGCTCCAGGGATCCTGCTGCCTCAGCCTCCCTGAGTGCTAGGATTATAAGTGTTACCTACTGAGCCTGGCCTGAGAAAATATTTTTTTAGAAGATCAAGTACAAGAGAAAGATCCCAATTCTTCTACTGAAGAATTGACTGAGTTTTAAAAACAAAGACAGAATGAGGAATTTGTGACGTGTGGAAAGAAGCTGGATGGGGTCCCTCTTCATTGAGTCACTTTTCCTTAGTTAACTTCTCAGCTATGTGACAGAGTTGACAGGTCGACTCAGGGTAAAATCCTCACCTGACACCAATGAGGGGGAAGATTCAGTAGAATTTGTGAGCTTCTTCCCAGACTTCGTGTGGACACTGAGAGATGTGACCCTGAAGCTGGAAGCAGATGGGCAACTGCTCAGTCCAGATGAGTACCTAGAGTTTTCCTTGAAGTTAAAACAAGGTAACGAATATTTTCTTCCAGGTTTTCCAGGAAATTAATAATTTTGTATAGGTGAAATAATAACTTACAAAAATTGTGAAATTATAAAAATTACATTCACAATTTACTATTTCTACTCACCAGGCTATTTCTCAGGAGTAAGTCTTGTTTAGTGTCCGATTTAAAAGATTCCATTTTTACTGCATTACTCCTCCTTTGGTATAGAAATAAGTTTCTTTTTTTTTCTTTTATTTTTACTTCACACATAATAATTGTGTGCATTTATGTGATACAGAGTGGTATCACATTAAGTGCATACAATGTATAATGTTCAAATCAGTGTAATCAGCATATCTGTCACTTCAAACATTTATCCTATTTTTGTTTTGTGAACATTCTAAATCCTCTCTTCTAGTGTTTTGAAAATATACGATAAATTATGATTAACCACATTTACCCTGCAGTGCTACAGAACATAAAAAATCATTCCTCCTATCTAGCTTCAATATTGTATCTGTTAACCAACATTTCCCCCATCCTCCCTTCCCTCATGCCCTTTTCACCCTCTAACACCTACAATGTTATTCTCTACTTCCAAGGGCTCAAATGCTCCAATATGTTTTAGCTCTCACAGATAAGTGAGAACACATAGCATTTATTTTTCTATGCCTGCCTTACTTCATTTATGATAATATCCTCCTGGTTCATATATGTTGCCATGAATGATAGAATTTTATTATTTTTCATGGCTGAATAGTATTCCATATATATATACGCCACATTTTATTGATGTGTCTGTTGATGGACAATTTATTTGATTTAATATATTAGCTATTAGAATAGTATTGCAACAAACATGGGAATCATAGTATCTTTTTGATATATTTATTTTCTTTCCTTTGGCTAGATATCCAGTAATGAATTTGCTAGATCATATAGCAGTGTTATTTTTAGTATTTTGAGAAATCATCATAGTAATGGCTGTGATAATTTACATTCCCACCAATAGAGTATAAGAGTTCCTTTTCTATGCATTCTAACCAGCATTAGTTATTGTTTTTTCCCTTCAGGATAGTATGCCAGTAATACTTAGATAAGATGGTGTCTCTCTATGTTTTATTTTTTGCATTTCCTTAATAATTAGTGATGTGAAAATTTTCTCCTGTACTATTTCTTGACTATTTGTATGTCTTCCTTTGATAAATGTCTGGTCAATTCCTTGGCCTCTTTTTAATAGGATTATTTGGGGACGGTGTTTCTGTTGAGTTGCTTGAGTTCTTTGTATATTTTGAAAATTATCAGTCTTCGATCAGATGAAGAGTTTATAAATTATGTTTGCCAATTTCATAGGTTGTCTCTTCACTCTGTTGATTGTTGATTCTCTTTCTCTGCAGACGATTTTATTTATTTATTTTTTAATTGAGACAGAGTCTCACTTTGTCACCCTCAGTAGAGTGCTGTAGCATCACAGCTCACGGCAACCTCAAACTCTTGGGCTAAAGCAATTCTCTTGCCTCAGCCTCCCTAGTAGCTGGGACTACAGGTGCCCACCAGAACACCTGGCTATTTTTCTTTTCTTTGTTTGTTTAGCAGGCCTGGGCCAGATTTGAACCCACCATCTGTGGAGCACATGGCCAGTGCCCTAACCACTGAGCATGGTGCCCAGCCATGCAGAAGATTTTAGTTTAATACAGCTGCATTTGTCTATTTGTGTTGCCTATGTTTTGGAAGTCTTAGCCACAAAATATTTGCCTAGATCAATGTACTGAAGTTTTCCTGTACATTTTCTTCTATTACTTTTACAGTTTGGAGTCTCAGGTTTAAGTTGTAATTTACTGTCAGTTGGTTTTTGAATATGGTAAATGATTTCACTTTTCTGCATGTGGAAATCCAGATTTAGCAGCACCACATATTCAGTTGGTCACAGATACAAGGATTTACTTCTGGGTTCTTTATCCTGTTCCATTAGTCCACGTGTCTGTCTTTTTACCCAAACCATGCTGTTTTGCTTACTACAGCTTAATAGTATATTTTGCATCTTTTTATTTATGTGAACTTATGAGATACAAGTGTAATTTTGTCACATGTGTGGATATAGTGGTAAACTAAGAACTTTCAAGCTATCCATCACCCCAATAGTGTACAATGTACTCATAAAGTAATTTATCTTCCTCCACCCTCCATCCCAGTCTTCTAAGCCCACATTGTGTTTGTGTTAAATTACACACTCTACATCCAGGTATTCACATTACTTGGCTCCCACTTGTAAAGAAGAACATGTAATATTTGTCTTTTCATGTCTATCTTGTTTCATTTAAGATAAAGGCCTCCAGTTCCATCCATGCTGCTGCAAAAGACATGATTTCATCCTTCTGTATAGCTGAATAATAGTCCATTGTGTATTCAGATCACATTTTCTTTATCCAATCCCCACTGATGGACAACTAAGTTGATTCCATATCTTTGCTGTTGTTAATATTGCTGCAATAAACATACAAGCACAAGTGGTTTTTTGATAGAATTTTTTTTTACCTTTGGGTAGATACCCAGTAGTGGGATTGATGGGTCTAATGCTAGGTCTACATCTAGTTCTTTGAGAAATATCCATACCATTTTCTGTATAAGTTATACTAGTTTACATTTCCACCAACAATGAATAAGCATTTCCTTCTCTCTTCATTCTCACCAATATCTGTTATTTTTTGTCTTTTTATCAAAAGTGAACCTACCTGGTATAAGATGATATCTCATTGTGGTTTTAAACTGCATTTCTCTCATGATTGTTAATGTTGAGTATTTTTTCATACGCCTGTTGGCCGTTTGTATTTCCTATTTTAAGAAATGTCTATATGTCATTTCCCCATTTTTTAGTGGGATTCTTTGATTTTTTTGGTTGTTGAGTTCCTTGTAAGTTCTGAATATTAGTCCCCTGTAGGATGCAGAGTTTGCAAATATTTTCTTCTCTTCTACCTGTTGTCTGTTTGTTCTGTTATTTATTTATTTACTTACTTACTTTTGCTCTGCAAAGCCCTTTAATTAAGTCCATTTGTCTAGCTTTGTGGCCTGTGCTTTTGAGAACTTAGTTGTGAATTCTTTACCTAGACCAATGTCCATAAGAATTTTTCCTAAGCTATCTTCTAATATTTTTACAGAAGAAGGTCTCAAATTTAGGTCTTTCATCTATCTTTTTGATTGTTGATTTTCATAGATAGGTAGAGCTACAGGTTCAGTTTCATTCTTCTGCATTTTCCCAACACCATTTATTAAAAAGGGCATCCTTTCACCAGTGTATGACAGCTTTGTCAAAGATCAGGTGCCTGTAAATATGTGGCTTTATTTCTGAGTTGACTATTTTGTTCCATAGATTTATGTGTCTCCTTTTATGCCAATACTATGCTGTTTTGGTTACTTAGTATTGTAGTAAAACTTGAGGTCAGTTAATGTGATATGCCCACCCAGTTTGGTACTTTTTGCTTAGGATTACTTTGAGTATTCAGTGTTTCCTTTTGACTCCACATGAATTTCAGGATGGGTTTTTCTATTTCTATGAAAAATGTTATTTGTATTTTGATAGGGGTTGCATTAAATATGTAGATTGCTTTGGATAGTATGATCATTTTAACAGCATTAATTTTTTTTTTTGTATCCATGAGTATGGAGAGTCCTTCTGTAGGTGTCCTATTTAATTTCTTTCATTAATGTTTTATACTTTATTTTGTTTGTTATCACTGTTGTTTGTTTTTGTATACATCTTTTATCTCCTCGGTTAAATTTATTCCTAGGTATTTTATTTTGTGTGTGTGGCTATTGTAAATGGAATTGTTTTCTTGATTTTTTAAATCAGTTCTTTATTGGTGTATAGAATTGCTACTGATTTTTGTGTATGATTTTTTTTCCTTGAAGTTTACTGATTGTATTAATCAGTTCTTAAAGTGTTATGGTGGAGTCTTCAGGTTTTCCTTTACATAAGATCATGGCAACTGCAAAGAAGGACAATTTTACTTTCTCCTTTACAAGTTGATAGGGTTTTTTATAGTGATAATGCCTGATTCCTTACTCTTTCTCCCTGTGTATCTGCTCAACTAGTGATTTTTATACTTTTGTGTGTTTCTATGATGATAGATAGGCCATCGTGGGGCTGGTCCTCAGACACCATTGATGGCAGTGGGAAACTCCAGCAGGCCAGTCCTCAGTTCCCCAGGCAACCTGCTCAGGTGCAGGCGGACAGGGGTGGACAGAGCAGGTGTACCTTCAAGTCCCTGGGCTGTATGTATTGTGCCTGCAGTGGCAGTAGTGGTGAAGGCTCCTCCGTGGCCAGTGCTGTGGTAGTATTGTTACCAGAATTTCTTTCTGCAGTAGGTCCTAGGTCTTGGAGATTCCAAGACCAAAGGATGGTTCATTCCAAAGAATGAACCCACTGACCACAGAGATCAATGATAAGATAGAATAATTATTAAGATACAAAGGAATAGGGAAGGGAGGGAAGGCACCAGAGCCTCTGGCAGGGCGGAAAGACCCAAGTGGGAAACACCCCTGTGAGTCTTTCCTCTAGGAATTTTTACTCTGTTTGGGGGGAGTTACACTTGGCTGGGACTTGGCAGCCTTCAATGTTGATTAGTGACTGAATGCCAGTAGTTAGCAAATCAATGCAGTACTTCTTGCTCTGGGAAAAAGCCATAGGGGTATTCAGAGACTGTGGTTTAGAGAGAAAAACATCTGTTTAGGCCTGGAAAACTAGAGTCAGTTGTCTAGTCCTTAGTGGGAAAAACCCTGTTATCAGTAGCAGGCTAAGCAGACCAAGACCCAGCCAGCCAGGTGGTAGGTGCAGGTGGGCAATGGCAACAACAACCTGGGTAGTTCAGACCCTTGGTCCCCACAAGACACACACAGGGGTCTATGGCAGCAGGTAGGGAAGATCCACCCTGGGAACGTGGGTGCTGCATTCAGTTCTGACTATGGCAATAGTGGCCCTAGGTGAGGCAGTCCTGTCTTTAGGCTCATGGATGGCTTGCAGAAACATGAGCTCTGGTGGGCAGGATGGACCTCCTCAGGTCCCACCACTGTGTGCAGAGGCACTCATGATGGCAGGAAAGACAGGCCTCACCTAAGACCTCTAGCCCACATACATGCAAACCCTAATTAGTGGTAGGAGCTAGTGTTATAGGACTATTCTCAGACCCCAGAAGGCTCACCTAATGCTTGATAACCCCACCTTGAAGAGATTAGGGTTGCTGTCAGTGGCAACAGGTAGAGGGCAGTTGGCACTCATGCTCTGGAAAACAGTGTTTCAATCCCCTTTGTCCTAGTGCCAGACTTCCTGATGTGCTAAACTACCTGTTCCCTGAGATGTAGGCTAAGGTGCTGGACCTCGTGGCCCAGCTGGCATCAGGACTCTGCAGCACTTTGGGTGGAGATGAGGGGCTGTCTGTAGGGTTCTAAGGATGTGGAGATGCAGGAGTTTGGGCAAGGGCAGGGTTAGTCTGGTGAGTATTGGGTTCTTAGTAAAGCTCCATGCTTTAGGTACTTGGGTCTGGAGTGGTGAGTGAAACCCAGTGTAAACTTCTCTGGAACATCTCCGGACTCTCAAGTGGAGTCTGAGTGAATACCTATACTAGGCTCAGAGACTGTGAGGGCCAGGGGCTCTCCTATGGCCAGGATTTCTGGTGTCTATAGTCAGAATGTGGACTGCTGGTGATCTCTGGCTTTTTTTTTTTCTCCAAACAGAGAATTCCCACTGCTTCTTAGCCAGTGTTAGCCAGGTGGCTGTTTGGGTTCCCTCTTCTGTGCCTCATGAGGCCCCCATCACTTCCCTGCTGAATTCCCGGGTTCTCTCTTTTGGATGCTCTATTCAACGTGTTTTGTTCCTTCTTTGTGGAGGAGGGAAGTGACTGGTATCTCTAGCCTTCCAAACTCCTCTACCTCTTACCTGTACTATCTCCTCCTTAGCTTTTGTGAAGCTGCACACAGCTAAAGAAAATGCAGTAGAAGGAACATATAGTTGAAGAAAATTTTAGATGACAAATTACCTCAACTACAACTTGAACTTTACCTTAGAAATGGGAACAATGTAACCTAATAAGTTCTGCTGTCATATTAATCTGAATTTTAAAAATATAATCTAATAGGATTTTTAAAAAACACTGTTGTAGATACAACCTCTTCTGTTTTTCTCCAGGTACCACTGAAAAAGATAAAAATTATAACTTGCCCCGACTCTGTATCCGAACGTTCTTCCCAACTAAGAAATGCTTTGTCTTCTACCCTCCCACTGAGTGGAAGAAGCTTACTGAGCTTGAAATGCTGGATGATGATGAGGTGGATTCTGATTTTTTAAATCAAGTGGAAGAATTCTGTTGCTACACTTTCAGCCATTCCAAGACTAAAACTCTTCCAGGAGGTGTCAAGGTCAACGGACCTCGTGAGTTCCCTTCCCAGTCTTTCCACTCATTGTTAAGACTAAGAAGGGGGTGAAATAACATTGCTTATGTTCCACTTTGAGAAATGCAGGGTCTACTATTATAATTTCTTGAATGCTTAACAATAGTCAAATCTTTGGGGTAGGGGAAGATAATTAAAGCCAAGGTAAAGGGAATCTCTATCCTTAATACATAGTATTGTCCTGGCACTCTGGACTTACACAGTGCAGTTAGGTAGCCATAAACAGAAGTGTTGCTATTTCAATTGAAATACAATTTAAGTAAAATTAGAGAATTAAAAATTTAGATCACATAGTATTATTTAAAGGGTTTGAGAGTGACTTACACTTAGTAGCTTCCATAATGGACGGCATACACATAGAACATTTTATTTATCCCAGAAAGTTCTATTGAACAACAATAGAATGAGTTTGAATAAACCAAATGAAGGAATCCATCTGACTTGGATGGCATAGTTTATTCTACAAATATTTATTAAAAGCTAACCATGGGGCATGATGCATAAGACAGATGACACAGACATAAATGAGAGAGGTGGGATTCAGACAGGAACCCCACCTAGCACTCCAGTAGATACATTCAATAAACACATGCTTCCCTGATATAGAACAGGGATTCTCAACCTTTGGAGTCCATTACATATCACCTGGGTAAATAGGCAGTCTTGGGGTTATAAGAGAGATTTCTGTAGTTCTTAAGTTTAATTTATATGTAAGTTGAAACAGGTAATACGTAATTTACCCATTACCTGTAATAATCAAAAGTGCAAGTCATATGTCAGCCAGATGTTTGTAACTTGGGTACTGACTGCAATGGCCTCCATTCACAAATGTGTGCTATATATAAGGTGGATGTTTGTAACTCAGAGACTCCCTGTATTGTCAAAGTGAAGGTTCCATTTTGGTTAGGTCTGAAGCAAGGCCTAATAATCTGTATTTGTGTCAGGTTTCCCCATGATGCTCATGACATTAATTGGGCAAATATCTAAAAATAGCTCAGAATTATGCAGAACAGAAAACTTCCTCCACTCTGTCTACAACCAACATCATTTGTTCTCTATTTGTAGGTCTAGAGAGTCTGGTACAGACCTATGTCCAGGCCATCAGCAGTGGGGATCTGCCCTGCATGGAGAACGCAGTCCTGGCCTTAGCTCAGATAGAGAACTCAGCTGCAGTGCAAAAGGCCACTGCCCACTATGACCAGCAGATGAGCCAGAAGGTGGAGCTGCCCACAGAGACCCTCCAAGAGCTGCTGGACCTGCACAGGGCCAGTGAGAGGGAAGCCATCGAAATCTTCACCAGGAGTTCCTTCAAAGATGTAGACCATGCATTTCAAAAGGAATTAGTGGTGATTTTTCTCTCAGTTTATATGGATTAGAGTTTTAGAAGGCAAACTAACACAGAAAATGAAACAAATACTGGGTATGGTGGCTCATGCCTATAATCCTAGCACTCTGGGAGGCTGAGGTGGGTGGATCTCCTGAGCTCAGAAGGCGAAGACCAGCCAGAGCAAGAGTAGAAACCTGTCTCTACAGAAAATAAAAAAAAAAAAACTAGTGGCTCGGTGCCTGTGGCTCAAGTGGCTAAGGCGCCAGCCACATACACCTAAAGTGGCAGGTTTGAATCCAGCCCAGGCCTGCCGAACAACAATGATGGCTGCAACCAAAAAATAGCCGGGCGTTGTGGTGGGCGCCTGTGGTCCCAGCTACTTGGGAGGCAGAGGCAAGAGACTTGCTTGAGCCCAGGAGTTGGAGGTTGCTATGAGCTGTGATGCCATGGCACTCTACCCAGGGGGATAGCTTGAGGCTCTGTCTCAAAAAAAAAAAAAAAAAACTAGTGACATGTTGTGGTGAGCATCTATAGTCCCAGTTACTCTGGAGGCTGAGGCAAAAGGATTTCTTGAGCCCAAGAGTTTGAGGTTGCTGTGAGCTATGATGCTATAGCACTCCACCCAGGGGGACAGAGTGAGACTCTGTCTCAAAAAAAAAAAAAACAAGAAAAGAAAGAAATGAGTATTAATTTTGCTAGAAGCCATTCTTACTAGCTTTTAAAATAGTGACAACCACATATTTGTAACCATAATAATTAAAAGGACCAATTTTATTTTTATAGAATCCAAGTTTAAAACACTTTTATGAATAAATATACACATCTTCACTTTAATTAAGTTCACATAATTACAATCAGAGCTTTGACTGAAATTACATGCCTACTATTATCAGATTTATTTGCAATCACACTAACCAAAAGAAATGAAATTTGCAATCTTAGTTCTTCTCAGCAGGCTTATGCTTTACATTTATTCCATTTAAGGCAATCACCAGTCCCATTGGAAAATCAGGAGTTCACATGTACAAGTTTGCATAGAGCACAAAATCTCTGAATGTCACACCTAATGGGAAGGGGATTTCAGAACAAGGTCCAAATCAAAAGAAAAGACAGTTCTTCTTAGTTGCCTATAGGTTTTTGGGAGACGTAGAGTTTTTTGAGAAGCATTTATAGAAATTCTGAGGCCTTGTTAACATCTTTGCCTGCTTATACTTTTTATTTCCTGTTTTTACGTTGAAGTGTCAACTGGAAAAAAGGTGGGAAGACATTTGTAAACAGAATCAGACAGCATCATCAGATCATTGCTTGGCTTTACTTGAGAAATTTTTTGGTCCTTTAGAAGAAGAAGTGAACCAAGGCATTTATTCAAAGCCCGGGGGCTATCATCTCTTTATTCAGAAGACAGAAAATCTGAAGGAGAAGTACCATCAGGAACCCAGAAAGGGGTTACAGGTAACCAAGATTCATCTGTGTGTTCTGGGCTGGGCATATTTGCACAGCCATGAGGCTTTTTGTCTACATAGCACTTATGTTTTTATTCAATAAACAGATATATGGAGCCTATACCATGTACGTTCTAGGTTATATCAAAGAGAGTACACTTAACTAATATTTGAGTTACCAGTTGAATTTTGAGATTAATCATTTGGGTAACACACTGTTACAACCAGACATTTGATGCTTCAAAGGACAGAAGCCACTGATTGTTGCTTAAGCAAAAACAGTAACTTGTCAGTTTAGGCTTCAAGCTGGCTTGAGAGAGAATCTGGGTCCAAGAGCTCAATGTCATCCACTCTTTTTCTGTTTATTACTCCCTCTTATTCCCACACTTCCCTGTGTCCTTCTTCCACCTCCATCTCTCTGAGATGCTTTCTCTATGATGACTTCATTTTCCATCAAGCTTAGCCCTTGTGGAACCTCAGCTCCAAACATGGAATCTCCCCTTCCCAGTATCTATATCACCCATAAAAAGGACCCTGCTAAGTCGGATGCTCTGATTGCCCAGCCTAGCTTGTGCCTGCCCCTGGGAATCTTGACCACCAGGCAGAGTAGAGCCAAGAGGAGCAATTCCTACAGGAACAGATGTTGAGTAGACAAACAGGACAACTGTCTACAGCCATTTCCTGCTGGCTAACTCTGTGTTCTCTGGAATCTAAGGCAGAAGAGGTTCTCCAGATGTACATAAGCTCCAAGCAATCTATGATGAATGCAATTCTAAAGACAGACCAGGCTCTCACAGAAAAGGAAAAGGAGATTGAAGGTGAGGAGTACGTCAAGAAACTTGATCTTCACAAAAGGTCTTAAAAGTTTAAATGTTTTTCCAAATAAAATTGTGATTATTAAACTAGAGCAAAAACAATAAAGTCATTCTGAGCGTGGCTTATACGATCAATTACATTACAGTTACCCCTAAAGAAAAATGTTTCTAGGAAATTCCTGCTAACAAATAGCAATAATAACAAGTACATTTTACGTGAATACTGTGTCTTCAGCCATTTGTGGGCTGCTGTAACAGAATACCAGAAACAGGTAGCTAAATCAGCCAAAATTCATATCTCACCACTTTTAGGCTGGAAGTCTGAGATCAGGCTGCCATCATAGTCCGGTTCTTCCTGCAGGCTCTCTTCCCAGTTTACAGATGGCTGCCCTCTCACTGTATCCTAACATCATGGAGAGCTCTGGTCTCATCAAGTTCTCATAACTCCACTAATCCCATTATGGGAGCTCTACTCTCATATCATGTAAATTTGGTTACCTCACCAAGGCCCTGCCTTGGAAACAGGGCTTCAACTTGTGAATTGAAGAGGACACCAAATACTCAGTCTATAACAAACCAGAAACCTACATAACTTCTCTTCCTTTTCCTTCCCAGTGCAACGTAGAGAAGCTGAATCTGCAAAGGCTGCAGCAGAACAGCTGAAGGAAATGCAAAAGAAGAATGAGCAGATGATGGAACAGAGAGAAAAGAGTTACCAGGAGCATGTGAAACAATTGACTGAGAAGATGGAGAGGGACAGGGCCCAGTTGCTGGAAGAGCAAGAGAGGACTCTAGCTCTTAAACTTCAGGTATTTTATTGTGCATTTGTTTTATCTTTCACTGTTCAAAATTTAAAACACAGTGTAGAGCTTAGAGCAGGTAGAACAGGAATTTTCTAGCCCCCTTACTAATTAGTAGGTTTTTCATTGTACTGTGTCTACCCTTGGTCATCTCTAATTACTAGAAGCAAAAGAAAGATTTTGCTTTGCAAAAGAAAATCTCATGAAATCTGCTCTGTTAAATCATTATTAAACCATAGCTATTCACTCCCAGGCTTGACATAAGTATTTTATAGGCATTTTGTGACTGATTTCTGCCTAATGAAATAGGAACTATTATATACTCATTTTTTAAATGAAAAAAATGTGTGTAACTTAATGAGTTTTAGTAAATACTCTAGATCATAACTCATGGATAAGTGTCTGGCCTGGGAAAGTAGTGATTTTATTTTTTTGCCACAAGTGATAGGACTTTCTCTCTGGAAGCTCTATGATAAACAGGAAGACACATAGCCACTTAGCACAGTGTTTAAGCATCCAGGTCTATTCTGGGGTTTACATGTGTCCTGGGATGCTGCTGGAGTTTTGCAACCATATGAAAGTCCAATTAGGAGTTAAGAAAGTGTTTGGGCACAGGTGAACATCACTCTTGCCAGTAGTCAACCATATTGCAGTACCTTCCTATTCCTTGGGCCCTGTTTAGACTCTGTGTTGAGTCTGAATGTCAGCCCAGATAAGCCCTACAGACTCCAGCAATCCCTGATCTCCTATGGGAATATACTACTAACATTTCCTTGTACTGGTCCCACTGAAATTTTGGAAACTTGCTCAGAATTCCCTGACAAAACAGCTCCTATGATTCTGAGATTCATGTAGTAAACTTTCTTTTAAATGTCAAACATTCTTCTGAAGTATATCTGTGAAAAATTCACATTATATAAGTGAAAGTTGAAACAAACGAATGAAACATTGAAATTCAGATTGAATAACTATGTTTAATGTGGAATCAAAAATCCCAGGATGGAGTTCTAGAGCAAAAATATCACAGGAATTATAAATAGGAAAAATATATTCTTAACCTAGAGGAAAACAAAAACAGAAAAAATGTAGTAAGAAGACTCCAGGGAGACGTAATGAAATTTTAGGAGGAGAGAATTTAGGAAAGAATGTCAAAGGATTTGGGGGAGTTACTGGAAGTTCTAAAAAAAGAATTAACATAAAAATTATGTAATAGGATAGTGCATGTAGCTCAGTGAGTAGGGTGCCGGCCACATATATGGAGGGTGGCAGGTACAAACCCGGTCCCAGCCAAACTGCAACAAAAAATAGCTGGGCGTTATGGCAGGTGCCTGTAGTTCCAGCTACCCAGGAAGCTGAGGCAAGAGAATCACCTAAGCCCATGAGCTAGAGGTTACTGTGAGCTGTGACGCCATGACACTCTACCAAGGGCAATAAAGTGAGACTCTATCTCTAAAAAAAAAAAAAAAAATGTAATAAATTTAGTAATCTTACTTTATTCTGTACTAGGTTGGATATTTCTTTATCTCTTAGGAACAGAAACGGCTACTCAAAGAGGGATTCAGAGAAGAGAGCAGAAAACTTCAGAATGAGATCAAGAACGTGGAGAAGAGATACAAAGAAACAAGTATTACCATCTGTTTAATAGCTATAATACAAAATAGTGGTTTCTAGCTCCGCATCCATAACACAGTGATTATGGTACCAGCTACATACACTGAGGCTGGTGGGCTCGAATCCAGCCGGGGCCAACTAAAACTGCAACAAAAAATAGCTGGGCATTGTGGTGGGTTCCTGTAGTCCCAGCTACTGGGAGCCTGAGGCAAGAGAATTGCTTAAGCCCAAGAGTTTGAGGTTGCTCTGAGCTCTGACACCACAGCACTCTACCGAGGGAGGGCAACAAAATGAGACTCTGTCTCAAAAAAAGAGAGAGAGAGAGAATAGAGAATAGTGGTTTCCTTTCCTACACTCTCCTGTCAGAGTACAAGTTCAATGACCAACTTTAGAAGATCAGACAACTCCTACTCTTAACTTGAAATCATTACACTTGCATGTTCCCTAAGTCACAAAGTCTACAAAGATGCCAGCCAGTGTGGTGGGTGGTTCATGCCTGTAATCCTAGCACTCTGAGAGATCAAGGTGGGTAGATTGCTTAAGCTCAGGAGTTCAAGACCAGCCTGAGCCAGAGTGAGACCCAGTCACTAAATATAGCTGGGCATTGTGGTAGGTGCCTATAGTCCCAGCTACTCGGGAGGCTGAGGCAAAAGAATCCCTTGAGCCCAAGAGTTTGAGGTTGCTGTGAACTATGATGCCAGTGCACTCTATGAGGGCAAAAGAAAAAAACAAAAACAACAAAGTCTGCAAAGATGAAGCTTACAGGTGAAGGCAGTCTGTGACCAACAACTGAAGCTACTTAATTGATGTTCAATTGTATTACTAATGGCTAATATGATCTTTTACAGGATGATATATGTGAAATCATCCACATTTGCTACTATAGATAATGTAAATTATGTAATTGGGATAAATTTTATAATGGGGAGCTATCAGACAGCTTCCAATCAGGTAGACTTTTTAATTCTTCATCTATACCATACTTCTAGACCCTTTAAACCACTTGGTCTTACTCAAGGGTTTACATGCATCCTGGAATAATGTTGGAGTTTTGAGAACATATGGTAAGTCACAGTGGGGGTTACCAACCTTTGGACACAGTTGGGCATCACATCTGCCAGTGATCAATAGGTCAAGTGCCTGCTGCATTTAGAAAGAAGTTCTCATCAGCAACCAATGTCAGTGCTATGAAGTGACCTTCAGTGTGAGCATACAGTTAACAACTGAATGGAGGCTGCAGGGTCTGTTGGAAAAGGTAGGACACCTGGCACTATGGGAATGGATCTGTAAGCAGAGGCTCAACCATCTTTATAGAAGCCTGTTGAGTAATTAGTGCCAACCTTGAGTCCTAGGTTACCTCAGATCTTTAAACTAGAGCAAGAACAGCAAAGACATGTCTTTACTCTTCAAGAGATGCCTGAGTGAGGCATAATATGTCAGCAGTATCATGGCTACCCCCATGGAAATATTTGCCCAGGGAATTTCCTCTACTAAGTAGTAACATAACAAGTAAGTGTGTGAGGGAGAAAGCGGCAACACAGTAATTCAACATAAATCCTTTTCTTCCTTTTCCTCCTCAGTGAGTTGCATGATGGCTGAATCTGAACAGAATGCAGCAAAAATGGCAGAGCAAATGCAAAGAAATTATGAGCAGATGATGGAACAGAAAGATAAGACTAATCAGCAATATGTGAAGCATTTGACGGAGCAACTAGCAAGGGAGAGACACTACTTAATACAACAGCAAAAAAGCACTCTGGCTCATAAACTTCAGGTATTTAATTCTGTCATCTCAATTTTCCTGGTCATCCCCCAATGACCAGGGATCAGAGACTCTGACTACAGGCTAGCACACTTCTTGGTCCAGATAAAGTTTAAAGCCAGGCACAGTACCACACAGTTTTCATTCTCTTCATGTTTCTGCCAGTGCCAGTCTGTTTGCTGAAGGCCTTTTATAAACAGACTATGCTCCACGTATTCTGCATTATTATACCACTCAATATACATTAGTGAATAATTGCCAAGCCCTACATAAGGTGATTTATGTATATGCCTTACATATTTGCATCCTTATCTAATGGCATAGGAGCAATTCTATTGTGCTTTTTCAAGTTACAAAACTACAATTTCAAGAGAGATAAGACACAGATCCATCCTGCCTTTTCTACCTAGTAGAGTCCTTAAGAATTTTGTTTTTATCTTGCTTGCTGTGATCATATCTCTGTGATCACCTTGATGAGTAGAAAGACCTTCTAACCACTGTGTCACCTCAGCACACTAGCTGCTAGGACCTTCCTATTTTCTGGGCCTTATTCCAAATCTGTGAATAGTCTGAATGGTTAGACCAGAAGTGTCTTCTGGACACCAGTATTATTAATCTTCTTAACTTTTTTTCTTATTATGCCTACCAAAATTTTTTAGGTTTATACTAAGTTTCACAATCACACATTTCCCCTGATTCTCAGCACCATATATAAATCTTAGGAATCTTCCCATAGGCCATCATTCTGGAACAAATATTCATATCTGGGAAAATCCGCATTAGAGTGAGAGGTGAAGTGGGGGAAAGTGTGAAAATTATATACCATTGCTGTGTTAAGTGCTAGTTCATGAATTCCAAGGAAGAATTCTAGAGCAACACTATTTTAAGAACTATATGAGTAAAACACTTTTCAAAATAGAGAAGTTTTGGAAAAATTAAGAACAAGTATAGGATCCTCAAGAGACAGTAACATAATGGAAGTCAAGAGAGGAGGAAATTCGATAAATAATATAAAAATCTATTAGGAGATGAATTTAAGGAATGAAAGGAAAAGAAATTGTTGAACTTTTTTTTTTTTTTTTTTGGCCGAGGCTGGGTTTGAACCCTCCACCTCCAACATTTGGGACAAGCACCCTACCCTTTTGAGCCACAGGCGCCGCCCCTTGTTGAACAATTTTTGTAAACTCCTTTTATGCCAAGCCACTTTAATTATCCTCTCTCTCTTTTAAGGAACAAAAACTACATTTCAAGGATGAAATTGCAGAAGAAAGAAAAATACATCAGAAAAAAATCCAGAATATGAAGATGGAAAACAGAAAAATGAAGCAATCATGTATTAGCATCTAAAAAATACATCTAAAAATTCCTATCACACAACCTGTGACCAGGGCATAAGTGCAACGATCAATTTCCAAGATCCAAACAATTGCCATTACAAATGAAATCATGATGATTGCACTTAAATTATCCATAAATTTTACAAAAACGAAGTTTGGTGGGAAGGAAATGAGTTACCTACTAAGGCTGTTCATTGCATGCTTATTTATAGTAATAATGATTTCAATGATCTCTTACTGGACACTACATGCCAAGTTATGTACACTTTCCCTGGAGAGATTATATTAATAATGTAATGAGTATGCCTTTCACAATAGAGAGAGAGATCAGGCAGGAACTTAGGGCAGACTTTCTTTTCTTCATCCACCCATACTTCTAGACACCCTCAGCCCCATGTTCTTATTTAAGGGTTTATTTGTGCCCTAGGATGAATGCTGTGAGCACAGAGAAAATTAGGTGTACAGTGAATAAGAATTTTGCTCACAGTTGAGCCATCACTCCTAAGTGGTCAGTAAGTTACATTTCATTTAAAATTAAAAGGAGATTTTTGTTACCTATGACTTTCTAAGACAATTGAGTGAGTTTTAGTGTGCAGAGAGTGTACAATTTACAGAATGGTGGAAGCTTCATGGTTGGTAGGCACTGATGGTGCTCCTGCACCCTGGCAAAGAAGTGCTCTTATGTGCAGAGAGCACACATGTAATTAGAGGCTCCAATTGCTCTGCTGGTGAAAGCTCACTGGATAATTATTACCCTACTTTCAGTCCTGGGTTGGACCTTTAAACCAGAACAAGAATGGTAAAGATGTATCTTCACTCCTGAAGCCCTATCAGAGTGTGACAAAATATTTCAGGGGCAATCTGGTTACCCCAGAGGAATTATTGTCCCAGAGAATTTTCTCTATCAAGTTCAAACATAACAAATAAGTTTGAGGAATAAAGAGGTAATGCAGGAACTCCACATAAATGCTTTTCTTTTCATCATTAGTGGAAAAGGAAAAAGCTGAGTCTACACAGAAGGTAGCAGAAATGATGGAGAAAATGCAAAGGAGCTACGAGCAGAAGGAGAAGGATTTTAACAAAACAGTGAAAGACTTGGCTGATGAAATGAAGAAAGACAAGGACCAATGGCAACAAGAGCAAAAGATCATCAATGAAAAACTTCAGGTATTTAGTTGTGTCATCTCAGTTTTCTCATCCAACAGCCAGGGGAAAAAGACACTGATTGGGGTTAGCATACTTCTTGGTCCAGATAAAGGACCTTTGTAGCCAGACACTGTACAACAATTTTCATTCCCTCCATGTTTCTATCAAGGCCTATCTGTGGCTGGTGAAGGCCTTTTACAAGCAGACCCTACTACACGGAGCCTGCACTGTTATATCATTCAGTACACAGTAGCGAGTAACTACCATGTTCTAGACAAAGTGCTTTCCATGTATTTCATATTTGCAATCTCATCTAATGACTCAGAACTATTCGATTAACCTTTTTCAAATGAGAAAATTGTAATTTCACAGACAGTAAGATACTGTTCTGGGATATAGCTCATGAAAAAATATCTAGCCCGGGCGGCGCCTGTGGCTCAAAGGAGTAAGGGCACCAGCCTCATATGCCAGAGGTGGCAGGTGCAGAACCAGACCCAGCCAAAAACTAAAAAAATAATAATTTTTTAAAAAAATCTAGCCTGTTTTTCCAACCTAGGGGGATACACAGTGATTCTGTTTGTGCCATATTATATGTCTTTATGTCTGTAAGCACCCTGATGAACAAGAAGGCTCCCTAACCATCTGCCCACTTGAGTTGTGCTAAGTGCCCAGGCTACAAGAAACTTTCTGTTCCCTGGGCACTATCCAAGTCTACATCAAGTCAGGATGCCAGTCCAGAAATGTTCTATGAGTAACTGCATTCCAAAAAACTCAATTTTTTTCTCTTACTACTCCCACCAAAATTTTGGTAGCTTATATTGAATTTACTAAGCAGACATCTCCCCTGACCCTGAGTATCATGTAGAAATCTTCCTAGTAGATTTTGACTATCCTGTTTAAGTACTCTGTGTGTGTGTGTGTCTGTGTGTGTATGGTGTAAATATCTACATTATGTAGTTAAGAGTTGAGATGATTTTTTAAATAACATATTTTAGAGAATGATTTACTGAATAGGGGTTAGAAGGACCCCACATAGATTAACGGGCAATAATGTCATAGGGAATATAAATACAGTATTTCTGAAGCTAAAAAGCTAAAGAAGAAAGCACAGAAGAATTAATATCAAGCATAGTTAAGAAACAAGAGGAACTTATTTGACAATTAATGAACAAGGTTAGTGATCTTAATTTGTTCTACACAAGTTTTGGTCTCTACTTTCTCTTTTTAGAATCAAAAAGCAAACTTCAATGAGGAAATCAAGACCATGAAGGATAAGCACCACAAAGAAATACGGGAAATGGACAGGGAAATTCAAAATTCTAAATCAGGATGTCTCTTGATGTGAAAAGTCAAAAAACAGAGCCATATTCCCCAGCTCTTCCCCTCAAGGCATGAGTTTAATGAGTAACTTCAGAAATTCTCACATTTGGAACTAAACTAAGCCCCAAATAATAAAGTTTAGAAGCTTGATTGTGAAAGCAATGTGTTGCTTTTTGAAGGTATATGTTCCATACTTATTCACTGTATTAATGATTAATACAACATTTAGCTGGATGTTTTTAGAAATAACACATATTGGGTGGCATCTATGGCTCAGTGGGTAGGGCGCCAGCCCAATATACTGAAGGTGGCAGGTTTGAACCCAGCCCCGGGCAGCTAAAACAGCAGTGACAACTGCAACAAAAAATAGCCGGGCATTGGGGTGAGCACCTATAGTCCCAGCCCAGCTACTGGAGACTAATTATCTAAGCCCAGAAGCTGGAGGTTGCTGTGAGCTGTGACACCACTGCACACTACCAAGGACAACAAAGTGAGACTCTGTCTCAAAAAAAAGAAAGAAAGAAAGAAAGAAAGAAAGAAAGAAAGAAAGAAAGAAAGAAAGAAAGAAAGAAAGAAAGAAAGAAAGAAAGAAAAGAAATAACACATATTTACTCTTGGAATTTTTTTCAGATTAATATGAGGGTACATACAATTAGGGTATACAGTTTACATTTGTAAGGTTAAAGTTCAAGTTTTAGTTGTGTCTTTCACCCAGGAAAGGTACCATATATCCATGCACTTTATCCATTGGGTAGGAGCCCACCAAACCCATTCTTCCCCATCCCTTACTTAAATCCATCTGAGTTTTCCTCTCCTATGAACCTGTTGTTGTTAATCTACTAGTTTAAATTTAGTACTGAATACATGTGATGGTTGTCTTTCCAGTCCTGTGATACTTCACCTAGGAGAATGTTCTCCATGTCCGTCCAGGTTGTTACAAAAGATGCAAAAATCTCCATCTTTTTAATGGCTGAATAGTACTCCATGGTATACATATACCACAGTTTATAATCCATTTATGTGTTGATGAATACTTGGGTTGTTTTCATGTCTTTGCAATTGTGAACTGAGCTGCTGTGATACACATTAGAATGCAAATGTCCTTGTGGTAAAATGTCTTTTTTTCTTTTAGATGCCTGGTACTGGGACTGTGGGGTCAAATGGCAGCTCTACTTTTAGTTCCTTGAGGAATCTTTATTTTCTTTCCATAGAGGTTGTACTAGTTTGTGTCCCACCAACAGTGCACAAGTGCTTCCTTCTCTCCACACCCATGTGAGCGTCCCATTGGGACCTTGTGATTCTCATTGGGGTCAGGTGATATCTCAAACATCGCTATGACATCACATCATGTAACCCACTAAGAAAAAAATGCCTACCCATGAAGGATAAGAAAATAGGAAAATAAAAATAAATAATAACTCATATATATACGCATATACTACCAACATTTTAGAATGTGTATCCAACATCTGTTAATGTAATCAACAAAATCCCCTCCAATTTTAAATAAAAATTAATTTAACATTTAATTCTATTTGGTAGAATAGATTATCCAGGATACAAGTCCAAACTCTATAGCTATTTAGCCAAGAACAATAGCATACATACAGTTCCGGTGTCTCAAGTGAAAACTCCACAGCTACTACCAGTTGGAACCAAAATATCTGGATCAAATGCCAGAAACCCTACCAATATTAGCTTCAAGGGCCAGAATACCTCTCCCTTTGCATTTACAGTAAACAATTTCCTCCATGATTAGTAGCCTCACATCTGCTCACATCTGCTTCTAAGTCAGACAGAGGTTCATCTTCTTAAGATCTAAGATCTAAGTACTTTTGTGAGGTTCTGGGAATGAGGTCTGTCTGTCTTCTTTATTGGAAGTAGAATTTCATACATTGGAAAATGTCCATTCATGTTCAGGTGGGTCATTGGAGCAGGCTGTCCACTTTATGGTGGGAGCAACCTATTAGTATTTTCATGCACAGTGAATACACTATTTCTTCTTTTTTTTCCAGAATCTATTTATTTAATATACATCACAAGGGCTCAACCAGAGACTCAATTTAGAAAACAAACAAAACAAATATACCACCACAGCTCAAGATACAGAGTCTTATGTAGAAATCAAAGAAAGGACAGACTATTCAAAGAAAAAATAAAAACACAATATAGGGAGAGGCTGGATAGTCCAGGTCAGGGCTCCTGGCTGGATACCTGCTTTGAGTAGGTTTCTTGTAGGTTTTTCTTAAAAGCTGTGAGGCTTTTCCAGAGCTCGGCAGCACATGTGTTCAACGGGCTATCAATATTGGGTTCTCCTGGCAGGCTCTGAATGGAAAGCAGGATGGTTCTGACATCATACAGGGAAGACCACTTGTCCTTCAGAATATCCAGGCAGATGTTACCCTGGGTGTCCACATGGGGGTGGTAGCAGGGTGTGAGGAACTTCATCAGGGTGCATTGTAAGGGTAGCCACTGGGGAACTCCAGGGAGAGCTTATACCTCAGGTCTACATGTACTGTGCCAGCTGCTCCATGGATGGTCCCTACCCATTTGAAAAGGCTGATTCAGAGAATGCAAACACTGTCTCCAGACATCACGAGGGTCATCAGCTCCTGCTGTAGCCTTTCTGCCCACGGGCCCTGGGGTGGTGCCCTGACTGGGCTCAGCTCCTTTAGGGCCACCCTGATGCTGGTGGCAGCAGCATCACAATTTTGGGAAGCCATTCCTGAGGCACTAACAGGGAGACAGAAACTTGGAAAACACGGCTGCAACCACTGAATACACTATTTCTAATGTTTGTCTTTGCTGTGATCTCTTAATATTCCCTATATTTTTTCCTTCACTGATTTGCAAGTTGTACAGTTTATTTACATTCTTTATATTGTGCTTTACTTCTAAGAATCATACTTAAGGAAGCCTTGAAAGGACTATAGAGAAGTGAAATTAATAAAAATGGAAAGTAAGACTCTCTGTGGACCATCCCTCACCTAAAAAATGAAAACCAACTTCATCAGAACTCTGAAAAAATAGTCAAAGGCCAAAAACAGTAGAATGAAACTGCATCTCTATCTCTTATTATAGAAAAAAGTTAACTCAAGATGGATTAAAGACTTAACTGTAAGACCTTTACCTTTACTAGACTTCAGGATATACTACAAGCCTATAGCGATCAAAACAGCATGGTATCAGCATAAAAATGGAACGGAATAGAGACTCTAGAGATAAAACCAGCCTCATATTGCCTTCTGATCTCTGACAAAGCAGATAAAGCTATACACTGAGAAAAGGAATCACTATTCAATAAATGATGTTGTGAGAACTGGTTGACCACATGTAAAAGGCTGAAACTGTACCTGCCCCTCTACCACTCACAAAAATTAACTCATGATGGATAAAAGATTTAAACCTAAGACATAAAACTATCAAAATCCTAGAAGAAAGCATGGTGAAAACCCTTAATGATATTAGCCCAGAAAAAGAATTTATAAAGAGGACCCCAAAGGCAATTGTAGCAACAACAAAAATAAGTAATCAAATTTAAAAAGCGACCTAATAACATTTAAAAAGTTTCTGCACAGGATATAATCAGCAAAGGGAAGAGTCACCCTACTGAATGGGAGAAGATATTTGAATGCTACACATCTAACAAAGGGCTGATAAGCAGAATCTGTAAAGAACTTGAGGAAATCAACAGGAAAGATCAGATGATCCCTTAAAAGCTGTGCAAGGAACAATGAACAGAAACTTTCATAAGATGATAGTCTAATGGCCAAAAAATACACAAAAAGGTACTCATCATCTCTAATCATGAGAGAAATGCAAATCTAAACCACACTGATATGTCACCTAATTCCAGTGAGAATGGTTCACATCATAAGATCCAAAACACAACAGATGTTGTCATGAATGTAGAGAGAAAGGAACAATTACACACTGTTGGTAAAACCGTATAGTACATCCTCTATGGAAAGTAGTATGAAGATTCCTTAAAGAACCAAAACTAGACCTACTATTTGATCTTGCAATCCCACTTGCAATACACTTCTAGGTATATACCCAACAGGGGAAAAAATAAAGGATTTTTTTTTTAAACTGGGATTACAGGCGCCCACCACAATGCCTGGCTATTTTTTGTTGCAGTTGCCACTGTTGTTTTAGCTGGGGCCGGGTTTGAACTGGCCACACTCAGTATATGGGGCCAGCACCCTACCCACTGAGCCACAGGCACCACCCAATAAAGAACATTTTATCATAAAGACAGTGTAGTACCCAAATGTTTATAGTAGCATAATTTTAATAACAAAGATGTGGAATCAACCCAAGTGCCCATCAATACATGAGTAGATTAATAAAATGTGGTATATGTATGCTATGGAGTACTATTTAGCCATAAAAATGGTGAACTAATACCTTATGTAGCAACATGGATGGAACCGGACATCATTTTTCTAAGAATCCCAAGAATGGAAAAACAAACACCACAAGTACTCACTATTAAACTGGAACCAATCAATCAACACCCAGATGCCCATTTGATAGTAAAATTCAACAGAAATTAAGCTAACAGAAGGGGCCAGGAGGGTGGAGGCAAATTCACACCTAACAGGTACAATGCATACTATCCAGGTTATGGGCATATTTATAACTTTGACTTAAACTGTATAAAAGCAATTCATGTAACCAAAACATATGTACCATACTCCATAAAGTTCTGAAATTAAAACAAAATCAATTAATGTAATTCACCACTTTAATAGTCTAAAAAAGAAAATATACATGATTATATAAATAGATATAGTAGAGGCTTGATAAAATATGATACCCATTCATAGGGAAACTCAGCAAACTAAGAGTAGGAGTGAACTTGGCCAACTGATCAAGGACATCTACAAAACACTTGAGGCTAACACCAGACTTGATGAAAGACCGAAGGGTTTTGCCCCTCAGATCCAGAACAATGCAAGGATGTCCACTGTCACCACCCTTAAGCAACATTACACTGGCAAGAAAAGGACAAAGAAAGGTACATAAATCAGAAAGGATAAAATATTGTCCTTATTTGCAGACAACATGAATTGCCTATGTATAAAATCCCAGGAAATCTAAAATAAAATTCTCAGAACTAGTAGGTGAGTTTAATAAGATCAAAAGATACAGGTCAACACACCAACATCAATCTCCAACTGTCTCTAGATGAGCAATGAACAACTGGAAAACAAAATTTAAAAACAATACATCTACAAAAAAGATGAAATACTTAGGTATAAATCTAACAGTATTCACCAAATCACCATGCTAAAAAAACCATTTTAAGACCACAAGACCTGGGCAGCACCTGTGGCTCAAAGGAGTAGGGCGCTGACGCCATATGCCGTAGGTGGTGGGTTCAAGCCCAGCCCCCACCAAAAACTGCAAAGAAAAAAAAAAAAAGACCACAAGACCATCAGGAGAGATGACAATCTGTGAATCTTCTTCTACACATAGGAGAAAAAGAGGTTCAAGACCCTCTTTCTAGAAAGGCTTTCACATTTTCCCACTTTTTATCACAGAGAATTGTTTCCCAACTTAATTCCAAAACAGTCTCCCTCGGAAATTAGATGAAAACTACACAAAGCACAGTAACTCTGTAGGCTAGAGGTATTCATTCATTCAAGATATTGTTACCTACAAGGTACTCTGCCAAGGACTGGCAAACAGGTTGTAGTTTCTCTTATAAAGAGCTAAAAGTAGCCTCCAAAACATAGTGAGAACTCATCGCTACAAAAAACAAAAAAATAAAAAGTTTAGCTGAGTGCAGTAGTGTGTGGCCTGTAGTCCCAGCAACTCAGGAGGCAGAGGCAGGAGGATCACTTGAGTCTAGGAGTTGGAGTCTGGAGGGAGCTATTATCCCTGCACTCCAGCTTGAGTGACAGAGTGACACCTAGTCTCTAGGAAACAAAAAAATAACAACAAAAAGA